>VVHJ01033009.1:11709-25741 GCA_015107715.1 Tylochromis polylepis | reverse complement strand
AGAAGGGTGGAGATAAGAAGTTGGGGGTTGTTGTAATTTAACAGCTCACGGACCATGGCAGAAGAATAAATCTGCCACTGTCACGGTGGGGAGCCTGTCAGGTACTAAAAGACTCAGTGGTAAGGAGACCTAAGGGAGGATGGGCTGTGATATGACACTATGTGAGGGGTAGTGGTTAGTGCCATACTGTGGAGTTATGCATGTACACATGCAGTGTAGTTATGTAATTGTTCAATTGCTGTCAAGCTGGAGGCTTCAGGGCTTCAAGCGCAGACCCAGTTTGCCACTCAGACAAGGCCTCACCCCTCCCCTACCTCTGTGGCGAGGCCTGTGGCCTAGCTAGATCGGCACAGCCTGGGCCTCAGCTCTCCCCTCCCTCCCAGCTGCCGACATCAGAGTCACAAGCTGAGCAGAGCGGCGGTCCGCTGGAGACACTGGAGAGGGTGACAGTGAGGGGGAGGGGAATATACATGGCCAGGAGCCAACCTATTGTGTACACTCTCTCTCACTCGGTTACTTCTTCACACACCCCTCCCCCATCCTTACTTACTTACTTCATCTTTTATACTCCAACTCACCGACTCAGACCTTCACATTTTTCTATTCCTTTTGTTCACTTCTGTCTCCAGACACGTTTCTGTGCCATCCACTCCTCCTTCACAGCAGCTGCCCTGACAACAACCCTCAGCAGATATTGCACGATCAGTTCAATAAGGCAAGCAATAACCACGTTGTTTATGAGAATCATTTCCTCAGACTAAGCAATCACAATACAAGTCCCAACAAACATTTGGTGTCATAAAAAAAAAAAAAAAAAAAAATTTTCCAGCTGCTGCCGAGAACACGAACCCTCCTAAAAGAGTACTTCCTTGACAGTATTCATTAAAATCTGGTAAAAACGTAAGTTAACCTGCAAGTTTTAGAATATGCTATTCCAAGAAAGATTACCCTCCCTAAGCATAGCCAAGGTTTTTCTCCCCACAGGTTTACATTTTTTCTAGACAACTTGATTGAATGGAGCACAACACATAACTAGCACTAGAGGAGAACTGAGAGCTTCATCCTCTCAAACAAAAGCTTAATGGCAACTCAGCTCCTTGACTGACTTAGTCACTCTGCCAAATGACACAGAGTACCAACCACCACAAGCTAGTAACTATTGAGAACAGCTTACACAAGCATCACAACACACACCAGCTTGGTTATGTAATGTCCAGGGTTTCTGCAATGCTTGGCTTCCCCAATCGTGGATTCACACTGACCCCACTGTAGGACTGCTGAATCAGTCATTATGAGGTGCAGTGGAATTCTCATTCAGAATCCAATGCAATACTCCCAAGTGCCATTTCAAACTACACATGACTCTCTTAAGGTAATGAAATTCCATGACTAATTACAATAGCAAACCTAACAATGTGCTCAAATATTGGCATATAGTTATAATGTACACAAAGTATTAACAGACATGCAAACTACTTGAGTAATACCTCACCTTAGGGCAGAGGTCAACAACCTGCAGCTCGTGAGGTATGGGTTAGAATTAGGGTTAACTGTATAAATTTATATGAATTAATTTATCCTCTCCCAATTACTGCCATCCATCCATCACCCGCATGTGCTGCACTTTTTTTCTCCCATTGTTTGGTAGGAGGAGCTAAAATGGCTCTTTTGATGTCGAAGGCTGCCGATGCATGCTTTAGGGACGAACTTTTGAAATTGCAAAGTTGTAGTTTTGGAGGTCTTTATTGAGCACACCAAGTAAAAACTTGGTCGAAAGCTCTGCAAAAGCTACTTGCAGTCAGGTGAGCCAATTGAGGAAGATTAAGAAAATGAGTTTGTAGAAATATGAGTTACAAAAATGATCCTTTCACTATAAATAAAGTTAAACAAATTCTAGTTACTGTTAAAGTCTGTTCCTCTATTTTAAAAAAAAATAAAAAATAATAAAAATAATAATAAAAAAAACTAAAAAACAAAAACACACACAAAACAAAAAACAAGAGTAGTTGGTATGGTATGAAGATGGGAAAAAAAACTACAAAAGCACCCCTAAAGATCTAGATGTTCATCAATGGGGAAAAAAAAAAGAAAAAAGAAAAAAACCCAAGCCCCCCATCCAAAGTTCTCATTGTTGTGTAAGACTCCTGAGCATCAACTGATAACATCTCAGAAGCTCATTAAATTTAAGAGCTCCCTTGATTTTTCCAGCCTGCACTGTGAATGACGACTCAGTGTTTTCAATAAAGATCTTTTTTTTTTTTTAAAGTCTAGTCAAGTTTTGTCTCTCAATAGTTGTGACACAGATGAGGATCAGACCATATTTTATGAGTAATCAATTCTGGTCATTTCAAAGGGTTCACAACTTATTTTTTCTTCCAACTGAATACGTGCACACTTCCAAGATGTCCAGCTCAGTTCAGTTACTATATTTTTCTCTGGCGAAGAAAGATGTGGCTTGCATTCCATTTCAGTAATAGTTTTACGAAGCTTGCCAAGACACACCAAGTCCTCTATATAGTACAACAATAAAATCAGCGTTATGCGGCGAGTATGCACACAAACGCATGCTGAGAGTTAAACGGGGGCCGAAGGTGACGCCTGTGCGTCGTTATGATGCCCCACAGACGGAGCCAACACACTTTCAGCATAATCACAACCCTGTTCCACTTTAACTGCCATCAGATCAGTGTGTGTATTTATCGCTCTGCCAAACACACATCACATGACATCAGGCATTTCTCTGAGTAGTCATGTGACACACCCACTACCCCTCCTGGCCCCTCCTTCCTCCAACTGCTCCTTCCAACGTGGAAACCATGGCAACGGCCAGTTGGAACCAGTTTGTGACACATAGCCTTCATTTTGTGTGAAGTGTGAGGCAGAGTTCAGGTGCTGCTGTGGGAGAAAATGGAGCCCAGGCCTCAGGAGCCTCAAAGTTTTCAAAATGGGGGCAGGCTGCCGACAACCACACAGTGACTTCCTGTATGACTCCTGTCAGACCACTTGCTGGTGCAAAGAAACGAGAAACTCCAATCGACACATCTCAGCACAAAACCATGCGCTGTGCATGAAAGCATGATCTTCGTGGCCTACAAGACATAAATAACTCTTGAGAAGTTTTCAAACAATCTTGCACACAAAAATGTCGATGATTACTCCACCTTAACTGTCCTTTTAACCCATTTGATGATTGAGTATTAGTTAAGCATAACCAAACAGAACCAGAAAGAAAATGTTCCTTGCATTTTGATGATTAGGGTGTATTTTATGAAGCTGCAAATATGCGAGAATTGTTTTCTGTGGAGACAGCTGACTGACTATGCAAAAATCAAGACCCAGTGTATACGTACGTGATAAACACTTCCTGATACCAGTGGGTGATAATTATTGAGTCAAATCAGTTTTGCGCCGACTAAAATGTTCAGCATTAACGTAATAAAGTTAACAAACATTAAAACTTAACTGTCATTACAGATTTGTTCATTTTCAGCTTAGGAAGGTGAATATAAATCACACCTGTTATTAGTTACATTGAAGCTAAACATCTGTATTGCTCCCCATTTTAAACACTTTATTTTTCAATCACAAACTAATGTCTGCAAAAGCACAATGTGAACTAAACAGGAGTACATTCCCTGTAGCCAACAAACTCCGAGCCCCTACGTTAGCACTGTTAATATTACTTAGAAGTTTAATACAACGACAACCCATGATTAAATCATCTTTTCTGATCTTTTTACTTTTCTCACCTTTTGGATGTGCTCATGTCAACAGGCTCATCTCCAGTTTGCACCTCCACCTTGATGGTCGCTTTCACTTCACCAGCCTTCAGGATGCTAGCTGCTACCTTAGCAGCCTGCTCACTCTTGAGCTTGACACTCTCGGTTCCAGATCCCACAAGGGCCAGAGGGGTCCCAGCTGCATCGCTCTTCTCCAGTTTAACACGTTTACTGTCCATGTCCCCCAAGGACCCAGCAAGAGCTGCATGGTCCCTCTCTAGAGCCCGCTTCTGGCTGCGTGTTTGACGCACTGCGTCCTCTGACATGGCTGCTCTCACCCTGGAGAGAAAGACATGAAGGAAAATGTTACAAAATAAATGTAATTACATTTAAAAAAGGAATTGGCTGTGAAAAACAGTCATTAAATAGATTAAGGTGCACTCTTACTGCAGGGCTGAGGTTCTCAGATTTTGGGGCAAATCTAAGCTGAATAAATCTTTGGGGGAGGAGGGTTGTTTTACCATTAAAACAAACAAAAAGTTTGCCAATGCTACTGTGCAGAGTTTTAAGTGAACTCCAACTTCAACTTTCCCCATGTGGTATGGGGCCTAGACATTTTTCCTCATGCAAGAAAATGCTTGAGAACCACTAAATTTCATCTGTGGAGGTTCTCAGTAGTCATCGAGGTCATAGTAGCTTAAAGTGCTTCAGTTGAGAGCTGCTGTGAAGAAAGCATTTTAAATGAAAGGCGAAATGTCTTCAAAAATCTAAAAGACGTTCAGTTGCCTTTGACTCAAGCACTTAATTCAACCTCTATTCTAGGGCATTTTCTATAGTTCAGCATTACTAAGAAAAGACAACTTAGAGAAACTGGTTTCCCCACACCATTTAAAAGTAAATATTTTGCATGATTTGCTAATACCACATAACACACAGTATCAGCAAGGCTTCTTAATCCTACTACATAGATGCTTATGACTTAAATCTTCTTGTGTTCTTGTGGACCACCTTCATAATTTTCCCAATAATCCACAAAACAAAGTAACATGTGACTCCTGTTTTAATCTCTTCCCAGAGAGCAGTGTATAAGATGCACTTAACTGTGAGCACTCTATCAGGTGGGGACTGACTGTTCAAATGTTCTAATTCAAACCTGATTTTGGAATTTGAGACAAAGAAGTGGTGGTATGCATCTCAAAATAAACTATTGGTTAGTATATGTCTGTGTGTCAACTTTACAGTGTTGACATGTGATCTTGGAAGCAGCCTTGTCTTAAAGCGAAAGAACATGAGAAGAGTGGGGGAGGTAGTTTAATCAAACAATCTAACATGAACCCAAATTAACAGTCAGGATAGGATACCATTCAAGTTTAAAAGTTAAATTTGTTTGAAGATTTTAAAGCAATAAATCACATTTTATTCCACCAATTCCTACACCATGAAATGTAAGCAAGAAATGTGTCGATATGAGTTGCAGAAGTATGCTATAAAAAGAATAAACCCTTAACTGCATTTTTAGTCTTAAAAAATGTAGTTTAAAAATGATAACAATGTAATATTAATATCTCATACAGGCATCTCCTTTCCTACTGCCAGTGTCCCAGATGCTGACCTTAATCTCATTCAGTACAGTTGCAGCAGACGATGAGAGACCCACTTAGATTTCTGAGAAAAAGCCATTACACAGCAGAAAATAATACCAACACAGTGCAACGCTGACACTAACCACACCAACATAGGCCATGTATTCATTAAGCACTTCGTGCATATAAACATTTTTTCTCATGTAACCAAAGTTTCCCATATGACAGACTGAATTGTCCCAGACCAAAAATCATGAAAATGCCAATTGCATAGCTAATGACAGACTTAGACTAACCACTAACTGTATCCCAGGATTGTTTAAAAGACAAAAAAAAAAAAAAGTTAGAATTTATAAACTAGACTAAAACTCGTTTATGCTTGAGACAAGATGCAGGTTTAATCTCAAGACAAAACAGTAGAACAAAGCAAGGGAGATGGGTGGCTATAAGCACATCCTGCACAGGGAACGAGGCAGTAGACGAGAAGAAGAAAATGACTGGACATTCCAAAGCATGGGGGCTGATGATGAACATGGCTCACTTATGTGTCAGTTAAGAAAAAAAATAAATAGTTAAAATTTGGTACCTTAATGTCTTAAGCCAATAAAGAAGCAGGGGAAAAAAATGACCTGCCATTGCAAAATGATATTATTCAAACAACTGCTGAAGAAGCAGTACATACAGTTAAATATCTTTTGATTTGTAGCAGTGAACGCCCATGGTCATCCACTGTTACTGTATGTTACACAAGCACAGCATACGTCACCTACATTGCATTGTTTAGTTTGGATCTAAATGCTCTAAATGCTCTCTTATCAAACTAGGGCTAATAGGATATGTGGTTATTTTAGCACTGGTACTTAATCCCTTTTTACCATTCAGAACTAGTTGCACTAGTTCTACATTTTTAAGGTATAAACAGTTAGGCTGTCCAGTTCTTTAGGCTCTTTAACCATCCTGGCTCGCTCACAGGATGATCACTCACCAAATTAATTCTCACCCATTTACTGAATAGGTCACATTGTAACTTAAGGAACATTTGTTCCTTACATTATACTAACACACAGCATAAAAGTTAACTGGGTGCATTTATATTTAACCACATGGCATCTTATTTGTTAGTCTGCTACATGTCATAATTTGTATTGTAAAACAAAGTCTTGTGTCTCCATGTAAACCCAGGTATTAACTTGTTTCCACCTTATGAGATGTGCACTGTGCCATGTTTGTTGATAAACACTGATATTCCGATAACAGGAAAAACTTTTTTTTTTTAATATCTGTATGACTAAAATATCTGATTGCTTAGCTGATATTTGACCATTAAATGAGAATAAAGTCTTATCTACTGAAAGATTTTGGTTGTTGTACTCTACCCATATTAGACCATTTAATAAAGAAAGCATGTGATTTTTTTTTAAAGTTACAACTGCATAGCTATGTACAGTAGGGCTGTGCCACATATCATCTGTGATATATAATTTTTTTTTTTTTTTAAATAAACACAATATTAAAAAATAGGTCATAACGCAATATCACTGCTATAGCATGCACTCCCTATTGCGCACAATGACGAAACAAGCCTGGGCATGTCTAAGGGAGCCACAAGAGCGAAGGCTGAGTGTCAGCCTCCTATAACAATTAAGAACCTATCTAAAAAAAAAAAAGAAAAAAAAAAGGGCAGCTTCCACAACCTTTGCGAAGTATGCAAGAAAATTGCTCCTGCTGAAGGTGGAAAAAGCTAATTTGTTTTGCCATCAAATACAAATGGGCTAGAAAAGAGGAGATGTTAGCAGCTGACAATGTACAACCCAAATGTAAACAAACAACTCTACCACGTGCAGCTGGAGCATTCACAAGCTGCACTCCATATAACAGGAAGAGCTAACTGTGGCAATTACCGACGTGGTTATAAGGTGGAAAAGCAGCACTTTATGCAAATGATTAAAACGCTTGATCTAAGATACAAAGTCCCAGACAGAAAATACTTTTCAGTTTGTGTGACATATAGTGCAGCTTCAACAACAGTTATTTTGTGCTTTTCTTTAAAATTTAGAGGGAATACACTACTGTCCATCTTTGCACTCACATTACATTGTAAAATGCTGTGTCACTACTATTGCACTCTAATGCACCTTTTCCATTAGTACCTACTCGGATCGACTCGACATGGTTTTCAATTAGGTCATAGTACCTGGTACTAAAATAGTACCTGCTCGGATCGCTTTGGAACCCCGGCCGAGCAGGTACTAAAATGTGACGTCGTAGACTGCATGCCACCAATTCATTGGCGTCACTCGATAAGTCAGAGTGTCTCATTCACGAAAATCAAAACGGCCGTTTTTGAAACCCGGCAACAAGGAAAATGGTTACAAAAAACAATGCTGTGATTTTAAAGTCTGACAAAAAGCCACACACTGAGCAGCAGGTATATTATCGCCTCAATGTCCACCTTTGTTGTAGCATTCGTGTCACAAACTAATTATGTCACAGGACGCTCAA
This sequence comes from Tylochromis polylepis, assembly GCA_015107715.1. Lineage (NCBI taxonomy): Eukaryota > Metazoa > Chordata > Actinopteri > Cichliformes > Cichlidae > Tylochromis > Tylochromis polylepis. Next base: position 17,937 of record VVHJ01033009.1, on the reverse strand, counting down.
CCGTATTGCTTTAACAACGACCACGCAAATTGGGTGGTACTCTATTGTAATGGAAAACCAGTGGATCAGAGTCGAGTGATGGTGAGCCATGTCAAGTTGATCTGAGTAGGTACAAATGGAAAAGGGGCGTATGGACCTGCCAGTAGATTCACACTTCAAATAAGCAAGTGAGTTATTAATGACAGCAGCTCAAAAGAAAAAGAGGATGGAAAAGTAGCCAACACATTTTCTTGAAATACTATGATATAATTTTGACAGTACATTATTGTACCCTAATGTACATTATTTGTATTACAGTAGTGCCTTATTTTATTTATCTGGGGCATCTACTTTATTGACACTACTTCACTTGCATGACTGTTTTTTTTTTTCCCCCTTTAAATCTCTACAACATGACGCATCACTCTAATGAGGCAAATAGACCCAAGCTACACGAGCAAAATGCCACATACTGCCTACCAGAGCCACTCACCCTAGATGGAGGTTTAGGGGGTTTTTTCCTCCAATTTTTGAACTGTTATCTGTATTACTTAAGTAATATCACCATATATTGCATAGATATTCTCTTCCTAATCATGCCATTGTCTGTATTTCACTAATAATATTGTATATATTTTTTTCCTACTACATGCTACATTGTTAGGACAAAAGGAAAAATAAAGTAAAGAGGAATTCCACAAAAGACACTATAATGTATACAAACATCTCTTTATGAATGTTCCAGCTGTAAAACATGCCACTTAAAGAACTGCAGTGTGAGGTGGAAATATGAAACTGCTTTTCAGCCATTTCTACAAAACACTTTTCACCAAGACTGCAGTTTGTTGTAACAATTCATCTCTGTAAATTTGGCTCAAATTTAATTTTAAGACAAAGGTGTCCCTGACTCTTTGCAAGACGTTGAGCTGAGATGTTAGCAATAAGTACACCAAAGAACACATTAAAAACTAAATAAAATACACACAGTGCAGTTAAACATTCAGGTTTGTTTGCATATGTCTGCGCTCTCTTCTGGTACGCAGCAAGGACAGATGTGCCCTGCCGTACCATCACAGGACACAAAGGCCATTTATCTGCCAGAGATGACAGCTTGCGTGTGGGTGTGTACATACCACACACACAGCTTCAGAAATCACAGTTTAAGCAGTAAGGATGTGAAAATGGTGGCTGCACCTTGCTCACACTTTAACAGTGGCGGTGAACCATGTAACGTAGAAAATGACTATATCCCTTTGGGACAGTGCAGTCACATCTCAACATCACTAAGACGATGTGGCTCCTTGTTTCCCCAACTAGAGACACGTGGCTACCTTTGTCCCAGAAGACGTGGACGCCATCATGAATCGAATAGTTAATGCAATGATGCACTGCTGCTAAGCAACGTGAGGGGCAAAAACAACTGCTCTACATGCACATGATGTGATGTGTTGGGTATACACTTGAGACTATCTGGGAGTAATTTATAGTCACTGTTGTATCAAACTCAATCATGCTTAGTCTAAAGCAACACACTTCACCTGCAGTATCCAACACAACCAAGATTACCAAATAACATATCTATAGCATATCACTCAGAGGAGCATCAAGCAAATACCAGGTGTCACCGAGCAGGTCGAACCTGAGCTGCATGACCTCCTCACTACCGCCAAGGCCTGGAAAAAGTCCATCTATACCAGTGACAATCAAGAGGGCTGAAAGGCAGAAAACAAAACTCTCTAAGTCGTCAAATTAGGATGCCACAACTGTGGCATTCTTCAATATAAGAAGCATGTATATGATACAGCCAAGAGCTTCACTGATAACACAATATGACCGAGTATCAGAAAATTGGATTATGCTGGATATCAGTGTGTGGAATGAGGAATTGCAATTAACTGCCAAAAAATCTTTAATTAACCATTAGCACTCCTACACATTCCATGTTCCCAGAGCTCCGTGTATCATTTACATAAAATCAACTGAAACCAACAGTACAGTCCTACAAACAGGTCTGACTTGTCAGTCAGCAAAATCCAATGGGAGATGGCTGGAGGAAACCAGTACCACAAGTCTCATTACCTGGGACTGCATAACCAAGAATATCAGTTCTACATTTTAATGTCCAAAATCATTGATCAAAATGCTGCAAGTATGCCAACCACTGTAACTATATATAGTGTCTTATTTACTGCTCTCTGGGATTAGACAGTAACACAGGAGTCACGTAAATAAATTGTACATCAGATGTTATATCTTTGTTCAAGCTTATAACCAGCTGCTTAAAGCCTCCCCTTTTAACCATGTAAGTGTATCACTAATTTCCATCCACAAATGTTTGGTTGAATAATTTTTCACACTAGCTGCTAGCAACCCTGGTTGTACACAACAATGTGTTTTTGCCTTAAGTGGCAAGTTTGTCATTCCCACCTTTAGCAGAAACAATTATTTTGCATATTTAGCAAAGCATTATCAGAAACAAATATCACATCAAAAATCATATTCAGAAGCTAAGACGGGGCTCTCACTATTGGACATACCTGGACTTGTCCCATTCTTGTGCACTGTGTTAATGATATTGTCATATGACAATATCATTATGACGTAAAACTTTATACCAGTATTATCTGCCAAAGCGGTACTGCACAGTCCTCATCTGAGCTCAGATTACAGAAATTATAAATGGTAACCAATTATGCCCTTAGGTTAGTAAAATATTTGCTGCCAAAGAACACATTCACCCAACAAGATTAAAAACAGTACACTTTGTTAAGAACGCACTATCCACATGTCTTTGCCACAGACCATAAATAAAGGATGGACAACACCCATTTATTTGTAGCCTACAAGTACTGATATTCAGACATTCACCATCTTGGTTGCCAGTTAGACCTAACTGCCAACTACAAAGTAACACGTATGTTGACATGGCTAGACCACACGGAGTCTATTTCGTATTTCAAACATTAAGATCTAAATAAATAAATTTTTTAAAAAAAACTTTAAGTAAAAGGGTGTTGCATTGTAATCTTGTACTGGTTCTTTTTTTTAATATTGTCATTAAACAGCTAATCTAAAAAGATACAAACAACTTCATGGTTACAGCTTATGAATTAAAAACCAAAACACACACACACACGCAAAAAAAACAAAACAAACCCCAACACATTTTTATGAAATACAATGGACAGTTATTGAACTAGTCATTTAACATGGATATTGGCCCAGCATTTTACAATTAATGCATGCCTGCTGGTATAAACAACATCATGAGGATTCATCTCTTTAATATTTAAGGGCACTACCAACAACAAAAACCAAAATGATAAGAAAATGAGGAAGAGGTTAGATGAGCACCAGCTAGTGATTAGTTATCTGTGTCCGTTTCTCTCAGGAGACTGTAGAGGATGAGTGGATGCATGTCTCTCTCATTTCCCCCAGAATAATAAGGCCTGAGGGCAAAGCAAACATAAAAACAACACAAGTGAGTGAGACCAGATATCTCTGATTCCCATACAATTTGAATTATAAAACCCAAATTAAAATCTTTGTGCCAAGGCGTTTGTTTCTGAAATGCCACCAAAAGGGCTTGTGCAAATCAGTGCATTCAATACATTCACAATTCTCTGCAAGTGGCGTGTAGGCTAACAATAAACCTCCTATCTGGGCATGTAGTGCGGGAGGGATAAAATACAGTTGTGTAAAAGCAATGGAAATCTTGTGACCTGGACTGACACGTCACGTTTTATTCTCAGTCGGAGCTTCTATTATGCCCAGCAGTTCACAGAGACAGATCAATGGCAAAGGCTCATACCCTCAGGTGGCGTGCTAGCCTCTCATCTCGAGCACTGTAATGATCTCTCCCACTGGGAATGGACCCAGCCAAGCAACACATTAACAGCCATTTTAAAAAAAAAAAAAAAAAACTGGGGCTTTTCAATTGTGTCCTTAGGGTTCAATACAAGAGGAAACAACATTTATACTCTCCAATAAAAGCAATACAACTATAGATTATTACTGTGCAATAAAAGACAATCAGCAACTGTTTCATATGTAGCTAAGGGGCCCCAGCCTTTGTAATATTAAACTTAAACTGCCAGTTACCATACTGTGAGATATGACCAGGTGATGATCTTAAATCAAAGAAATTACTTACTACATGCCATCACAAACACTTTTTTTCTTCGTTCATTTTGGTTTTTTATAAAAAATATTTTCAAAAATGGAACCTCCTTTTTCCTTCAGAATCTATATAATCTCTGGGATCTAAATAATAATAATAGTAATAATAAAAGATGAGGCTACCTATGCTAATCTGTGCACCAGACTAGGAGTGGGGGCAGGGACCCAGCTGAGGTGGTGCCATGGTTGGGGGAGGGAGAAGGGTGCAGAGCGCATGTGGTTAGCTGAGCCATAATCTCACTGTACCCAAGTGAAAAATAGTCTTCCTTGTCTTCTCTCTCTCTCTCACACACACACACACACACACCATTTGTCCTTCCCTCTACCCTTCCATTTCTCACTCTCACACACACTCCTCAGTTCTTCTGTTATAGGCTCGCCAGCACGTAAGTGTGTGTATGCCCCTTCTGGTTGTGTCCTGAACGCCAAGGGTTAAGCCCCTGCCATTTTAACGCCACTGACAGATCAGACCATTAGGGTGTTACCTAACAAAATGGAAGCCTTTAACCCTGAATCTGCCAGACTGCTTCTGAGTGTGTGTGTGTGTGTGTGTGTGTGTGTGTGTGTGTGTGTGTGTGTGTGTGTGTGTGTGTGTGTGTGTGTGTGTACGTCTCCACCTGGATTCTCCCTGAGCAACATGACAACAACAGTAAGTCCAGGTAAAAGAAAACAGAGTTCTGTACATGGTCTCTCTCACACAGACGCACACACAGACACAGTATTGCTGTTTGTATGAGGAAGACACACTGTTACTTTTTCATGTATTCTCATCAAGACCACTAAGAAATAAGAAGTGCAAATATTCTCACTGCCTACATCTCATCTGGATTTTGATAAGAATACACAGAATGTGCAATAAAATAAAAAAGAGCAATCGTTTCACACAATTAACAGAAAATAATCTGCAGGGCCTCAACTAACAAGAACATCGAAATCACAAAGGTCTTTAAAAAAAAAGAAAAAAGAAAAACACACAAAAAACCCCCACTAACATCTCAGTTAGTGCTTAAGCAGTCTTCTCAAACTCCTAATCACAAAATTACTGGATACATTTTCAACCATTAATGTTTACTTTCTATAATAAAAAGGAATCGCCAAATGTTTTCAAAACTCCTAGACAGGGATAATCTCCAATTTCAGCCAAATTGCTTCCAAATGGTTACTCCATAATCCTGTAAAACCAGAAGCACATACCCACATACAGAAGGAGGGCCAGGACACACGCAGACTGCTATCAGATTTCATTTCTGAGAAATGAATGGTAGCAGGAAGTGCCCAGAGTAGAGGGAGGAGGAAAAAAAAAACAAAAAAAAAAACAAGAGCTTAAAGGGTGCTCAAAAAAAAATTCTGTGTCCCAACATCTGTGCACAACACTGAAGAACAGAACCAGGTAAATTACATTTGGGTTTTTGAGTAGCTATACTTCTGAGTTAGAAAAGCAAATCATCAGGTTTCGTAAGATCTTGATTAGGTGGGGTTCAAACAACAGGAAACCACAGGAAATAAAACATTTTGAAGTATAGCTGAGAAATCAAAATGTCAGTAGGCACATTCAGGCTGCACTTCAGACATGAAAGAAAATGCATCTAAAGCAAAGATTTGCACAGACAGTGCACAGCAGTTACAAATTTGGTTATGTGAATGAGTAAAATAGCACTGAAAAAGAAAAACTGAAGTCTTACACAAATAACAATCACCACACTAACCTTCTCATTCATATGTCATACATGGAGGAAAACTATTGTTAATTACTCTTTGGCAACTTGTCATTTTCCAGGAAGAATGGAAATGAAAATGCTATATGGATGGGTATGATGGCTGATGTGCCATAACTTGTTAGTCCTGTTGATTGAATGATATAAATAAAAGGAGAAGTTCAAAAACAAGAATATGGCATCCATGTCCCGTCTCTTTTTCCTGATAATCCAGAGTAACTTGTTTGGTACACAGGAATCTAAATCCTTATGTACTGGTTTAGTTTATCTACGTTTGGAAGAACCACCATCACCAGCAATTAGATGCTGGATGAAGTTTAAAAAAAAAAAAAAAAGAAAAGTAATTAAACCACAT
>VVHJ01033008.1:0-11095 GCA_015107715.1 Tylochromis polylepis | reverse complement strand
AACCTGTGGAAAAAAAAAAAAAAAAAAAAAAAGCTGCTCACTTGATCTATGACCTCAATAAACACTTTCCTCGTGAGTTTATGTTCCAAATCGACAGTTTCAGGGCTTATTGAATACAGAATGTCCTTGTTTTGTAAGCTGTATCTAAAAAAAATGAGGATAAAGCAGGTTATGCTTTAAGGAGGGTTCACCTTATACCACATGCTACCATATGTTCAGCTGTTGACTGTAGTTGTATGTTAGCTTTGCAGACATTAAAGTGGTATCAGTGTTCGCTTCTTACTCACTGCGAGAAAGAAAAGAAAATGCTGAGCCATTGTTGAAGATATCCTGCAGCTGATTAAAGTGCATCACCTTTGCCAAGAAACAGGGCGTACTGGCTGGCTCATCATAAAACCGCTCTGAGTAACAATAACCGCGCCCATCCAACAGCACAAATTCACAAAGAAAAAGCACACACATGCAAACGAGGCAACAAGTTCAAGGGGGAAAAAAATCTAAAAAGGGGTCTTAGAAAGGTTGTTGGGCAACTGTGTGGTGTTAGATCAGTTTCAGTGAGTGTTGGCATTGATCTTCCAACTGTCTGAAACTCTAAAAACAGCATTCGTCCTCCTTTGGTGATGAAAGCACCGTCCAACACACCAGTGCAAACCCCCCTGTAGGAGCTTCAGTCGTTTGAGATCTGGCAACTGTAGCATAGTATCACATTATCAGACCCTTCACTTGACCCCTAGTGCACTATGGAAGGCGGGGTGTGTGTTACATTCATCCTGGTAGAAGAGACCGCTCTCATTAAGACAGAAAAGGCTATCACTCCAGACCAGATCCAGGCCAAACCAGGGAAATGGATTACAGAGCCACAGAATCCCCTCACTGTATGTATCAAGGGTTCAGGTTTTTCATTTTGGTTTCTCACCCTGCTGTACGTCTCTCTCACTCTCTCCCTCCGTGTCTCTCTGTGGAGCACTATCTGGAACAGCGGGGTCAGGGTCTCATCCTCCTCCCACTTACCTCTAATCAGCTCCATAGCCTCTCTAGGCACAGCTTGTTTCTCACACTTTCACATGAATGCAAGACTACATTTTAGAACCTGTGCAAATCCACATTAAAACACTTGAAATAAGGAGCACGGGAGCTGAATTTGATTTGGCAAAATGTAAGAATTTCTTCTCCGGGATGACAGAAAGGGATGCCTCTTCTTTTTTTTTTTTTTTAAACTAATGCCAGGTTGCTAATAAAGTTTCTGTTTGTTTTGAATGGTTATGAAAGGGCCCATTTGTTTGGCTGTGCCTGCTGTTGTCAGGGAAACGAACATTCCCCAGAGTACTGTTCATATTAATTGTTTTATTCCTCCCACTGTCCTCCTCTCGCTTCTGGCCACAGACACAATCAAGCGAGTGTGGACAGACTCACATGTCTGAATTCTGTCCCTTCATGTCCTCGTGTCTCTTTCTGTTTGCTCTGCACCCTCTTTGTATTTTGCTGTCTCCGAGCCTCTCGAGTTTGAATAATCTCTCCCTTCCTGAACCTCTTCTCTCATTCGTCCCTCTTGGCCATGAAACAGCTGTTTGGCAAAATGAGATAACCACAGAGGTTCTTTGAGAAATTATTCACTGTGAAATCTTGGGGGTGAGCTTAAGACACATTTCAAACTCAAGGCAAAGCCAAAAGGGAGATAATGCAACTGTTGGCAAGAAGATTTGAAACATAACTTATAATTCCTTCTTATGAAAGATGGTAAAAACTGGCTCGCTCAGCTGCAGCTAATAGAAATGTCTCCTTTTCACACCAAGTGCATTCCAGTAGTTATTTTCTGATGAAGACTTATAATTTCCTGTTTGGAGTCTTTACTTTCAGAAAAGCCACAATAATAGTGTTTGCAAAGCAATGCCAATAGAGCAACTTTATTCCTAAAGTGGTTGCAGCCTGCTGGCCCTGAAATCATGGTGAACATTCCACATACTGAAAGCAAACTATATAAACTAGTGGACTCGCTGTCAAGCACTTTAATGTCGACACTGGGAAATCAGCTGTGTAGAGACAGCTGGGTTGATGGGATCCTGCCTGTAAGTAATTTAAAGGGGCCCTATATTCCCCCACATCCCCTTTTCTTGGACGTTGCAATAATAGTTTTGCATGTTTCACAGTCACAGTCTTATTTGCTGTATACTGAGCTTTAGTGCAGCTCCCCAGTTCATCCATTCCAGTTCCTTTCCTCCTCTCTTTAAGCCAGCTTTCTTCTGATTGGTTACCCCTCACAAACAAAAGATTTCCACAGTACAGAGTGTGGAGCTGCTGTATGCCCAAGATGACGAAATTATGGATATCTGCTGTCAGTGACACCACATAGAGCCAATAATAGGAAAAATAAGCAGTTTGAAACTATTGCTCATCATGATCACTGGTTCATATATAATCATGATGCAGCCACCATTATAACAGGATATATGAAAGAAAATAAGGACTAGCATAATAGGTTAAGTTAAAAATTAAACTTGTTAATACTACATGGTGATCAAGCGATACTATAATGGAAAACTGCTGGTGCTATCATTTCTCACGTCAAAGCATATATTAAATATAACTAGTGGCCATGCAGGTGTATTGTTTGGCCTATTTGTGTTTTGGCAAAAAGATTTAATCACACTGAAAAAAGTAGAAAGATGGGGGTTTTTATGCCAAAAATCAACTAGCAGTAGCATAACTACTGCTAGTTGATTGCTAGACAACACAATGATGCTGTAATAGTACATTATGCATAATTCAGCTTTTGTGACTATAGATGAGATGTTTTTGTCGTGAAATCAAAATAAAAGGATAAATTTATAAAGTACTATAGGGGCATAAATTTAAAAAAAAAGATCATTTTTGCCCATTGTGATGTGGCTGCTAGGCAACACAATGACATCATAATATCTAAAATAGATAAGAATGTGGTTGCTGAACTTCTGATCATCCAGCGAGAGTTTGTGGACAAGGACAGACAGAGATTTTGCCTATAATGAAATACCACAATAAACTAGTCTGTAATAAACTAAATCCAAATGATAATTTGTTTTCAGACACTGAATGATCATGTCAGTGTTTTATGATAATAACCTTTATGTTTACGCTGACTGGTGTGAGTTGGTGCATAACTTCCCCCAACTTTCAATCAATAGAATAACAAATAATTGTGCAGATGGTAGTGTCACGGTTCTGGGTCATTTTTGACCCAGCATTTTGAGTTTCTCATATTTTAGTATTATTTGCAGTTATGGATTATGTTTTTGTGCCGGGATTGTTATCTTCCTGTGGGATGGTTTCTGTTTTGTATTTGGGGTTTCTGGTGTGTTTCCTGTTTTACACTGTAGGTCCATGTCTTATGTCGTGTGTAATTAGCTCCAGCCGTGTCTCCCAGCTGTTTCTCCTTTACCTTTTGTATTTAGTGTCTGGTCTTCCCTCTGTCTGTGTCGCGTCGTTAACGTTAACCTTCAGACCCATCTACTTGCCTGTGTGTTTTGTAGTTCAGTTTAGTTCAGTTCAGTGCAACTAGTGCCAGCAATAAAGCTGAGGTCTTTTGAGTTACTTTTGTCTCTGTGAGTCCTGCGCTTGGGTCCGTTTTCCTGCCTGCCTGCACACAGACCATGACAGGTCGAGCACAAACTACAAATAATCTGGAGAGATGTGCTACAAAGTGAGATTAATGGCTTAGTGAGCTGTGTCAAGCTTTCAGTCAGAGTTTTCTGTATCCCGAAAGCAGCTCCCTTTTTACCTGGCCGAATCACCTCAGTAACTTATACTGAACACATAACCTGAAGAGTATACTGAGAAACGAAGTTCAACACACTCAGGCTTTCTTTGGACAAGCTGGCTCAACAAAACCTAAAACCCCAAGTGTAGCTTAAGGATATCTTTCTCTGTTATACTGATTCTCTGCTTCAGGCTCCCTGCGTGCTCACAAGAAAATGAGCATTTTATGGATCATGTGACTCTTCTTCCACATAAAATGATCCCTATGAGTGCCACCTACTCCAGTCAGAGATGTTATCACACGATAAAGAATATAGCCGTAAAATCCAACATTTTTACAGATAAGACAAGAGATCAGTGCTACAGAAAATTGTTAATTTGGCACAGAGCAGTTCAAGTTAATTCAAGCTCATTAATTCAAATTAGTTTTATGGCTGAGGGCACTCTCTGTGCTCCTGTTTATTCCTAAGATGCAGCTGCACATCAGAGCTCTAAAACTTTAAACTGTCTACATTTAAACATGAAAGGTTTTTTGCCCCATGTGGCAAAAAACAGGAGACGTGAAATCTTTTTTTTTCTTTTTTCGATCAGATCTAAGTGAAATGGATTAAAAATGATTGACTGAACAGGTATGCCAGTGACAGTGCAGTGGTTTATTCAGTTGTTTTAGTCCGCCACGTTCGGCTTAACAAATTGTACACAAAGCCTAAAACGTATTCCACCACTATAGAATCTATATTGCACTTTAAGCATGCTGTGAATGAAATAATCAGTGAAAATGTGGTGCTCCCAAATGATTTTAAACTAAAACTAAGAATATAACCTGATCCTGACCAAGAGCAGGTTATGTTCTTATATCAGTAAGTTATACTGAAGACAGGTTATCATTACCACAATGATTTAACCAGGTAAAAAAAAAAAAAACCCATTTGCATGACACACAAAACTCTGACTTTAAGCTCGACATAGCTTGCTAACCCATCAATCTCACTTCATAGCACACCCCTTTGGTCAGGAGCCAGTTATAATGACTGTTTTCTTTTATAATCATCTGGAAATGGCAAGATTTTGCTGTTCCTTTTATTTACAGCATGTTTTAAGTGCAATGAATACAGAGTCTCTGTTGGGGATACATTTTCTGTGTGAATGTTGTTTTCTTTTACACTGCTGGAACTGCAGCTACTAGAACACAGAACACACAAGAATAGCTGTTCAATCAATCAAATCCATCATTACAAGCTGAAGTGATTTCCACATCTCTTTCATCAGGCTGTGGCACATAGTAGCATTTAATATTTAAATGTCTCCAGTTCACCTTAGGAATAAACAGCAATAAAATAATTAACTCATTTTAAAAAGCTTTATTTTACTGCTGTGTGCATTAAATCCCAAGAGCTATGATTTTCTATGAAATCAAACTCATTTGCAGCCGTGCTGCGTTTTACTGCTTTCACTTACAGATTTTTGTCAACTTTTTATCATCATCATCAGATAATGTCTCTGATTGGAATAGGTGGCACTCATAATGTAGGTGGCATCACTTTGTGCAAGAGTCATATTAATGCATGAATCATAGCCGGACTTTAAGTTTAGTGAAGTTTCCCGTCTCATCCACGAGGCTTCTTTAGTTTAGAACTGAAGAAGCCTCATGGATGAGTCTTCATGAAACTGACAGAAGTCCAGTGGCTTTCCTTCTTAGACTACCATGACCTGGATGACTGATTATCTACACAGACAACTTTTTATGTGAGCGTACGTAGAACCTAAAGCAGAGAGCCGGGCTTCACACCGTTGTCATACCCATTAAAGCTGATTGGAGTTTTCAGTTTTATCCAGCCAACTTACACTGAGAAAGCCTGGCTTCCTTTGTGGTATACCCAGTTGTTAACAGTCAAAATGTAAACCTTTATTTTCACACTAAACACCAGGTTGAAAATCAGTGCTTATTGCTGCTCCTACAGATGTTTGTACCTGTAACCACATCTTAACACTGTGCAGTTCTGAAGTCCAGCTGTATATTACTGCAACAAGGACGGGTCCACTTTCTCTCATGTTGGACTGAGCTCAGATGCCACAGTGACTCGCCCTTTTCAGGTACAACATGGTATTAAACAAAGGATCTGTCTACAGATAGCACTTCTCTAAAGCACAGTACTCAGACATCCTTTAAATGTGAAAACTATAATTTATACCTTTTTTTGATGAGCTTTTTAAAAAAATTCTCTTTGAGTTACTTTACTGTAAATAACACATATAATAAAAATTGTAAGTCAGAATTTAAGAATGCAGAATTTGAGCTTTTATGGGAGTGGGTCATGCCCTGTTTCCACATTCCACGCAACAGAGCACACCTCTGAACACGCTCTAAAAAACTCATTGTTTCTTGTGATTTGACCATAGAGGGCAGTGATCATCCTCCAGAGGATTTTGAGTGTGGCTCACCTCATCATGCTTTCAGCCTTTAAGCTAAACAGAATAAGGAGAACAAACTGGGAAATGTGACATGCCACATATGTGACGCAAGGGATTTTTTGTTTCCAATAGCAGCTTTGTTTTTTTTAAAAGGGACACATTCAGGGAACGAGTTTTGAACCATTACTATGGATAAACACACTTATCTGGCAAGGCATGTGATATTCTTACTTATTGGAAAATGACTCATATCCTTGTGATAGGTATGTCAAATCATGTATGACATCCTTCAGGAGTTGTGGTTTTCTGTTTCTAGTTCTTCGGTTTTGGGTTTGATATGATTTGATGTCCTTGCAAACTTAATTTGGTTCATGCGGTAGGTAAAGACTATCTTGAACTCTCCTCTGAAGTCATTTTCACTCACAAGGCCAGTGCTTGTAATCAGATCACAAGGTAATTTAATCAAAACATCCATTATATCAGTGTAATGCAAAAGATTGGTGGTATTTACCCTTCAGAAACAGGAATGCTGGTCATGGGTGCAATTTAAACGGTCGCCATCTGACAGCACAGACACCGAAGGAATCACGAGAAGGAGCTGCTCAGTGTTTTATTTTTATAAATATATTGCCGTCTCCCAAGCTTGTTTTGATCTCCCTTCTTTGCTGAGTTTTTATGCTCTTTCTCCTTTCCAGCCTTGTCATCTTGCTATCTGTAAAATCTCTGTAAGCCTTCTTGGCAATACAAATGTGAATGTATGGGACTGACGCAAAAGTTGGATTGTGTTGTGTTAGTTTTCCGCTTTGGACTAGCTGATTTTCATTTTATACTAATCGTGTTTTATTTCAATGAAGGAGATGTTTGAGACACTTTGAAACTTGATTCCAACTAAATCATGAAGGATGCCGATTGAGGGGAGGACACCCGAGGAGCTGCGGTGAGAGGTTAGAGATGCAGTTAGAATAACTCAAACGAAAGGATTTTTCATCATGACTCATTCATATACCTGCCAGTATTAATCAAGATTCAGTCAAATACAACCTGGATTCACTGAGTGAAAAAGGTGAGTAAACAAGAAACACTTCGTTATGGAAAGCCCACAGCAGCCTAGGCCTGTTGCAGCATAACTAAGGGAGGATTCAGGGTCTCCTGATTCCGCCCCAACTATAAGCTTTATCATAAAGGAAAGTTTTAAGCCTAATATTAAAACTAGAGAGCATGTCTGTCTCCCAAACCACAAGCAAGCCAGCAGCCTGAGAGCAAAGTCGTCTACTGGGTTGATATGATACTTTGAGATCTTCAAGATAAAATGGAGCCTAATGCAAATCTCCTGTTCCACCATATCCCATAGGTGCTCTATTGGAGTAAGATCTAGTGACTGTGGAGGCCATTTCTCAAACCAGTTTGAGATTATCAGAGTTTTGTGAAATGGTGTGTTATCCTGCCGGAAGCAGCCATCAGAAGATGTGTAGGTTGTGGTCATAAATGAATGTTCCATGATTTTACATTGTTTACACCAAATTCAGAAATACTGAGACTCATCAGACCAGGCAACATTTTTCTGATCTTCTGTCGTCTGTCCTGTCGCTGACAGGAATAGCAGGCAGTGAGGTCTTCATTTTGTCGACACGCTTGAATTTAAATCGAGCTCCCTGTCTCTCTACTGCTCTGTGTACCTGACCTGTCCCACCAGCTGTCTTTGGATGGTCTGCCCGCCTTCCTTCTTTCACATAATGGTATGGATCCTAGTCTGTCTATGCACCATGCATATAATTGGCTGCATGGTGTGCCTCTTAAAATAATTCAGAGCTCCGACTTGGGAATTTTTGGTGGAACGCCCTCTCAACTTGGATTTCCTACTCGGAAAATCAGAGCAGACCAACATATCCCAAGTTAGCATCTGAAGATGGTGGCACTAAATGTAAACAATAGTAAAAAAAATTTTTTTCTGTACTGCCAGTGTTGTATTTTTTATTCACTAAATAAAACATACGCAGAACACTGATCAGGCTCTATCCATGAATGTGTCTTTTAAGCACAAAAATAAAATAATTATTATACTGTATTATTAGTGATACCTGATGGCTCTACCCTTCTAAGAACCAAAACAAATCCCATCTTTCCTCATGTGCCTTCCTTTTTTGTTTTTGGTAGATTCCACTCTGAGTTCCAAGCTGAGTCACACTGAGCATCCACCCATCCCTGAGACAGAAATCCCATACTGAGGAAAAGTGGCAGCATGTAAGCCACATGGACCCCCGGATATCAGGAATGCCTGTGAATCTAATCCTTCTTTAAACTCTGTACAAAGGACCTTTCAGGGCTTTTAATCAGAAATTGTTTTATTCTCAGAGCAAAACGCACCTCAATCTGCACATGTGTGAGCATGTGGACTTTTTTAGGGAGCAACAAGTGGTAGAGTATGAGGTACAATGCAAGATGAGGATCTGCTGTGCAGGAGGTGCTGTTAATCTCTGCAGAGCTGCAGGAACCGTTTATGTAAGTCACATAAACCTTTTACAGTGTGACTCAAATAACCCAAATACCATCAGAACAATAATGTTTTCAGCGTCAGCTTTCCTGTTATTCTAAAACTTCTTTTCTCTCAGTTCACGACTCTTTATTTCTGATTATATGAGTGCTGAAGGTCAGAGGGTAAACTCCTCCAGCCATGAGACATACTGTGAGCGCACAAAGCAAGTTATGATTTCAGTCAGCATACCAGGAAAATCACTGCTGACCATAGAAAACATTCAGGAGATTGCAATCAGCTCCCTTTGTACTTTTGATGATGAAATAATCTCCATTTCTCTGATCCAGACTCAGTTGTCTCCTCTGTGCTTCCATGTGGGAGGTTTTAGGAATGCTAATGATGGGGTTTGTGATTTCTGAGTCACTTTGAGATCCTTGACCTGTGAGCTCTTCTGTTCTATTGGTAAACTGACTGTGTACAAGGATGCGTTCATGTTTGAGTGGGCTTTTAGACTTGATGCAAAGCATACAGTTAGGGCTGGATCAGGTGACCCCGAATCCTCCGTTTGCTTTAACTTGACGTGACTGTTGTTGTCATTTGTCGTTATATAAATAAAACTGAATTGAAAATTATTGCTACTTTTTCTCAACTTTTGTTTTCCCCAAAAAAGCTAGAAGAAAGGCAGTCAGCTGTCACGTTACCAGCTCTAAGAGGCCTCACAGCTGAGTGCTTTAAAGTTACTACCTCCACCAAGGTGGTGTAATTCAATTGCTATTTGTCAGTAAGCAGCAGTTCTCTGGGTGAAAATCTCTTGTTGAAAATCCCACAGCTGATTTTTCATAAGCAAATGATGGAGGTGTTAAACTCTGGTGCAAATTATTAGTTGGATTTTTTTCTCCCTGTAGCCTCACAAAGGTCATTCTTTATGAAATCAATCAAATATGAGAAGAGCTCCCATCTGACCTCCTCAGGATGAGCAGATTATTATTACTTTTTACAACAGCTTTAGTATATTTAAAGAAGGAGTGGAACATTTTAGTTTTATGCTATGAAACATTGCTAGTTAGCCAAGGACATGGGCCAAAATCAACAAACAGATCCCTTAAAAGTTTACATTTTTGCCAAATGAAAATTGTCACAAGCTGAACAAGCAATGAAGCAACAACTTGCAAACTGATTTATCCTGAGACCCTCTGTGATTCAGGCCCTTTTGCATGCTCAGATTGCAGATTTTGAAAAACATATTCAGTGCCTAAAGTTGTTAATTGATGTGATGTGTCCAAATTGTTCTATAAAGCATGTAAACACTAATCTAGTTTCTCCACTTGCTAGGTTATGATCCTGGTATGAAAATGTAGGTAAATTGGAGAAATTTTGCCATTGACACCATAACATACCTTACAATACTGATGCTCAAAAGCTGCTACAGAAGAAAAACAAATGTGACTTCAATGACACTTGGAGTGCGAGTTAAATGTATTAACTGTACTTTCAGGGCCTTTAACTTGGAAAATACTCATGTTATAATGGTCAAGTCATAAATATGCTAAGCTAATATACAAAAAATAACTGATTCTGAGGGTCTGAGGTCATCACTGAGTCACTGAGTGAGTTTCCCTGGAGTGACCCACAAGCAGGCGTGCAAGTTAAGTGTGAGAGGCCCAAGAACGATATGGGGCCCGAGGGCTGGAAAACCTTACCACCACTCCCACAAACATTCTAAGGCCTCTTACAATGTGGAAAGAAAGCCTTCTTTTACAGGATGTGAGTTTGTTGAGCTGTTTTCTACAGTGTGGCAGGGACCTGCTATAACCATCAGTACACTCATTATTGTCCAGCAGAAAGCTTCCTGTTATGTTCCTGTCCATTACGTGTAGGCACATTATGTCTGTTTTTACATCTTTTCATTTTTTAGGGCAGCTTTAAAAAAAAATTGTTAGAGGAACAGGTCAGTTACCTCACTGCTTTTCAGTCTTTGTAACAAGTTAGGCTACATTACAAAAGACATGCAAGCGCTGTTTATGCAGTCATCATTAAATCTTGCTCATTTGTCTTCACAAAAATAAGAAGAGTTTCCATAGTGAGCCTTTAACCAGGTCACAATTACCAACCAGCAGGAAGTGTGGTGCATTTTGGGTTAATGAGAGCTTCCGTGTGGGATGGGGTGTATTCACAGCAGGTGGGAGTCCCATGCGTCATTCCAACCACAAAGGGGTTTTCCTTGTTTTTATGACAATAGGAATATTGTTCCAGTGTTACTCTGGTAGTTCCTACAGCCAGTTCGCTCCATCCGCCCAGTTTTATTCCGTCTACTGTGTGCGATAGCTGTGAAATATTTCCGCATATCAGAATGAGTCAGAAGGAACAAAATGTAATTTTCCCAGAGTTAATAGGAAATGGGTGACTGCAGCATTATTTTATGGTCCTAATTTTACTTATTCACATGATCATTTCCTGTCATGTCATCTGTATTTTGAC
>VVHJ01033006.1:23454-35123 GCA_015107715.1 Tylochromis polylepis | reverse complement strand
ATTCTGCAGCAGCTGTTGTTAGACCGCAGGCTCTTGAATACATACACTTTAATAAATTCATTCAAAAGTACTCACTGTCTGTTCTGCTTGAGGAAATCCTCTCACTCGTCCTCATGGACAGTTCTGATTCTCCCAGGTCTCCTTTTTCTCCCCTGTCACCTTTAGGACCTGTGAAGGCAAACAGACTTTAGGGTTTTAATCTGAATCTGAAAGGAAAATTCAAGTTAAGAGCAAGAAAAACCACAATGACATACCAGCTGGGCCAGGCAGACCAGCAGGGCCGATGGGACCTGAGGAGGTAAATTAAGGATAAAAAAACCATTAATGCTGGTACAATCATTCAGCGATGAAATGGATGTCATCCAGCTCCTTTTTTTGGCTGTCAAGAGTCAGACCTGATAATCCTGGAGCCCCAGGGGGACCAGGAGGACCGGCAGGCCCAGGTGCTCCTGGGATGCCGACAGCAGTGGAGCCAGCTGCAAAATGTAAGTGACTATCAGATATCAAATTCCAGTCTTTATCAGGAGTCTGTTCAAATATACATTTCTTGATGGTCTGTTACCTGCATTGATGATCCGTCCTGGTACACCAGTGTCACCTTAAACAGACATGCACATCTCACGTTAAGGTATTAAAGTCATAATCAACAGCACAAAAAAACGTGCAGGCAGATACACGCAGCTGTACCTTTGGCGCCGGGTTGTCCTGGATTTCCTGGTATCCCTAAAAAACAATGTAAGTACATTATCAGTGTGGACAGCATTCAAAGTGTCACCCCATAGAATTAAAAATATGCTACAATAGGAGAGGTATTAATAGCACAGTCGTACCTGGTGGTCCTTGAAGTCCAGGTGTTCCTACAGAAGGGAGATGTTATGAATATATTTCTGAATATATTTAACAGATTTATTATCTGCTAATGATCCTGAAGATCTTGTCTTAGAGCAGCGATCTTACCTGGAAGTCCAGTATCCCCAGGAGGCCCAGTAGGACCTCTGAGTCCAGGAGCCCCAGAAGGTCCTTGGTCACCTGGGGGCAAAGAATAGCAACAGGATTTATTTATTTTTGTTTATTTTTATTATTCTATTTTAAACTTGTGTGAAATAAATGTCTTAATTTTACCTATAGCTGTTGTATATTCTTATTTAGATAATATGTAAATGAGTGGAACTGCAGTGTTTATATGATGAGTTATTTACCTCTTGATCCCTTTGCACCATCTTGTCCAGAAAGTCCTGATGGGCAAAAAGCAGAAAACATTTTCTTTATGTTTAATTTGTCTAAAACATAAATGCATATGCTGTTGACTGTATAACAAGTCTTAGCTATTGCCAGAGGAAGCCTTATGAGCAGATTCCTCTTTGACAGAGGATGTTATTTCATGCTGCTGCAGGTTCTAAACAACCAGATGAAACATCAGGAGACAGTCCAGCACAGTACCACAATCCGAGTGTCTGAGAATCGATTAGAATCTACTATCCGAGGTTAGAGGTCCTCTGACTCACCCACTGATCCTTTGGACCCTTTTTCTCCAGCTGGCCCGGGCGGACCTGGTAAACCAGGTTCACCTGAGAAGTGAAACAACTCGATCAGAAAATTAAGAGGCTGAATGGAGTTTAAAACATGCTAATTTTGCATCTACAAATCCAGTTTCAATTACAAAGCTGTGCTGACCTTGTGGACCTCTGGGACCTTTGTCACCAGTTTCACCTGAAATAAACAACTAATTAAACTCTGGTCAATGATGTTCAATAACACAAAGAGTCCTTTAAAATCCTGACAGCATGTACAACAAACCTTTAAGTCCCTGGAATCCAGCAAGCCCTCTATCACCTGCAGAGTAAGAAGAAGACATTATAAAATATCAAAAATAAATCATTTAACTATGAATTTCACAGTATTTAGCAGGTGAGCAGTGTGAAACTCACCTTTAGCCCCAGGAGGCCCTGATTCGCCACGGAAACCTTGAGGACCTGGTTGACCTATCACAAAGCAGTTCATGTTAAAGGCCAGCAATGAAGTTAAAACACTGATGATACTATTTTCAGCTGGTGCTTCGATTAAATTCAATTCAATTTTATTTATATAGCGCCAAATCACAACAACAGTTGCCTCATTTATTGTATATCGTACAATAATACATACATCAGATGTTAAATACATTTTGTGATAAATTCTGCTGAGCAAGTAGATGAATTTGATTTAAAGCACTAACCTGGTGGCCCAGAGAGCCCAGAAAGCCCCTGTGCACCTGCAAGAAACATTAACAATTTATCATTATAACAGCATTTGGATATAAATAAGAATTTAAAAACTATTTTGATTCACATTAGCACTTTAGGAAAGCTTGATCTTTCTTTCTTTCCTTACACTGAGAAATTGAAATTGCTCTAAAGTGAATAAGATGTAAAATAAACGAATAAGTAAATAAATAACTGTAGTGAAAAATAAAAATAAACAATGATTTTTCTCTGTGTTTTCTAAAGCGAAGCTTTATAAGCATTTTGGTTACACCACTTGGAAAAACAGGAAAGACATATGAGTTTAATTATCCATGAAGTCTCAAATAAAACATATTTCTGGAGAGTACTGATACAAATAAAGCAGTGATAGGCTACTTTTTGTTTGTTTCTTTGTTTTGATAAGTAATGCCAGCTGCAAATTACATCTTGAGGCTGTATTCATAAACTGACTCTATACTGCCACCTGCTGCTGCAAGCGGTACAGACAACATGAGGCATTAAATGCTTGTCATCTCATAAATGCCTCAATAAAGAGGTATTCATAAAAGTTTTTGTTTGTTTGTTTACTTAAACTTGAAAGCTCCATCTTCACTGATCTCACCTTTTGGGCCAGGGGGCCCGATAGGTCCTACAGGCCCAGGAACCCCAGGATCTCCATGAGCACCTGCACAAGCCAAACATATAAGATCTTGTAGTGACACACTGTTTGTGAGTCAAGCTAGACAAGATCTTTGATTGCTGTGAGTATGAACCATACCTCTGTCACCTTTAATTCCAAAGCCTGGAGGTCCTGGCTCACCTCTCGAGCCAACTGGGCCCTCGCGACCTCTGAGACCCGGTGGCCCCTCGGCTCCGTGTTCACCTGATCACACATATAGCATAGAGATAATCAGTGGTTCTAACTCAGCTGAACAGCTACATAATGGAGTTCAATTTTAACTTGAAATGTTTTGTGTACCTTGGGTTCCTTTTTGTCCTTTAGGACCTTCAGGGCCTGGATGTCCCATCGCACCTTGAGGACCTGAAGTCATAGTCACAGTCAGTCAAAATGGCATCACAATACCACAAAGTAATTTTAAGAAAAATATAAAATAATGTGATGACTAGTGTCCGATACCAACGCTGACACTGACACTGATATTTGAAGATACAAACAGGGTCCCTAACACTTGTTTAGTCATTTTCACCCTGCCCAGATCTACTCGGATCAGCTTGTGTTGTGTGCCAAACACGCTGACAACAGGAAAATTGTAGCATGCCCTCTGGTGGACAAACTATTGTATCTAACGTTCCAAACATGGCTGAAGCGTGTTTTTCCTATCTCCTCTTTACTGTTTTATCTGCCGTTATTAATGCTGATACTGATAGATCAGCAAACAGATAAAATCAGCCTGAAAATACATTGGTTGGGCTCTAGTGATGACTAAATGAAAATGTAAGTCATCATTACTCACCTGGGGTGCCAGGGAAACCGGGGTCTCCTATAAAAAATAAAACACAAGAGAAATGAAGGCAGAAAAAAGGAGCAGGATTTCACCCTAAAAAGTCCAAAAAGAAAATATTTTGGTCAATAAGAGATACTGCTTTCAAACCTTTAGCTCCAATGTCGCCTGAAAAGAGTAAAAAAAATAAACAGTTTTTAAAATTTCAAATGATATGCAGCTGATTTTGATTACTTCAAGAACAGTTTTAGATGTAATTAAATAAACTTTTTTATATTTTACCTTTAGGCCCAGGCAGTCCTCTCTCTCCTTGTACTGAGGACGCTAAAATAGCTGAAAAAGGAAAACAGTTCCATGAATGTAGTGCATGAGAGTATCTGTGTGTGCGTGTGTGCGTCTGTGCATGTGTGTGTGTAGTACCTTTGAATGCCTGCGACTGCATTTCAGCCCTTAACATGTGCTGGATGGCCAGCTGAAGAGCAGCAGAATCTATGTGTCCTCCACTCACGCTGATCCTGAGGTCAGTGCCAGTACCGGCACCACCAGCAAAATCGGTAACCCCAACTCGCTGACTGGTACCAGCACCATCAGCTCTACCACTTTGACTTGTACCAGCACTCCCGACACTGCTGCTTCCACTACTGCTGGAGCTCCCACTTAAACTGGTACCACTAGAAGTACCAGCAGACACTCCAATGCCATTGCCACCTGCACTGACATCACTTGTGGAAACCTGACCTTGTGTTCTGGATCCTCCACCTCCACCTCCTCCACCCACGCCTATAGTGTTGTCAGTGCCCACACCTCCACCATCCACATAGGTGTTGATATCATTGGAAGACAGCCGACTGGTGTGAGCGCCAGCGACCGATGACACAGCTTCCAGGGTCGCCACTCGACTCTTCAGCTTTCTCACATCCTCAGCTGAGAAAAAGAAGCAGATGCTTCCACCGTTATTAATATTGTACATCGTGTTACTTTCACAAACAAAACTCTGATCAGGAAAATCAGAATTTCAATCTAAACAAATGCGAATGAAAACAACATTACGACTCAATTTCCAAGAATACTTCAGAAAGAAGAAATATACATACATCTTTTTGAATGCAGTGTTAGAGTGGGGAGGCATTTGAGTGTGTTTGTGCCAGAATAATGAAAGCTAATCAAACCTCTGTAAACACAAATTAGAAAAAAGATTCCAGAAAATATATATACTACAGCTGTACTGTCACAGAAATGACCTTAAACATGAAGGCCTGAAGCTATACTGGATCTATGAGTTTGTCAACAAAAGAAAAATCTGCTTGATGTTAAAATAAAAAAATCGTATCTAAGGCTTCTCAAATATAAAGTGTTATCTTTCTTTCTCTCTACGCTGTCACGGCGAGGTAGCTGGTGTTTATGTGCAGGACCCAAACGCAGACACTGAAGGAGAGGTACCGCAGGTTGCAATACAAACGAGCCTTTATTAGGGCAGGCGGCAGAGGTTAACAAGAAAACTATGACAAAACTGTGACACTATGAAAAACCTGTGATAACTATGGTGAACATAACAGACGACCTGACAACGACTGAACAGAAACACACAGACTAAATACACACAAGGGGTGATCAAGGGGAACCATAACTAAACTAACTTAAGGCAAACAAATAAGAATCTTATAATATAACATAACTCCCAAATATAACAAAAGAGAACCAAACGAACAGAAAACACTGGGTCAGACCCTGGACCATGACATACTGTAGACTAAACACTTAACAGCAGCTCCGTGATAAAAGTACTATGATGTTTTAGCTGTGGTCTAAGAATCTAAAATTTAACATATTTACTCGCTCATATTTGTAGAAAATGTAAGCACAATTCACAATCTTTTAGAGTCTGCGGTCTCCCTTTGTGAGAGCCTCCAAGCCTGAGGGAAAAAAGCCAATGGATAAGAGCCCAAAACTGCAGTTCTCCTAGAGGCCACTTGAGGCTGCTTCCAAAAGCAAGTGAGTCCTCTTTGACTTCCATGTTAAGACGCTGTTAAAACGTTGAACTATACGACATTAAAAGTATGTTTACAGCCTGGTAGAAAAAGCATTTTTGGTTACTGTTGGCGGTTTCTCTTTTCCCCTTGTACTGGGGTCTCAGACTGTGTTTGTGGCGTTGGTGCTATTTGAAGTGTTTTAGTGGAGCTGTATGATCTACAGCTCTGCTTTCTGAGTGGTACAGACCATCACAGAAGTTTGCGCTTCAGTTTTGATGAGTTAAATTTGAGTGTTATATTAGTCTGTCACTTGTGCGATTTAGCCGATTATTTAGCCCTCCAACTTCATACCAGGATGAAGGAGGAAATGCAGATTTTAGAAAGAAATGGATGAACTCTATAGTGTCCACCTTTAATATGGCACTTAAGCCTCAGTTTCTAGACTATATATGGAATACTGGCACAATTAAAAGCAATAAGAAAGCTATTATTTATCCAGACATATAGAGTCAGGTTTTTATTTTTCCTGTGCTTTCGGGCTTGATGATGATGGACATAGAAATGAAGTGTATATCCTCTCAAACTCTCCCTGTTGCTTCACAGTCTAAAGACTGAGAGTGAAGACTCGCAAATTCATTTGTGTTCCTCTTGGAACATATTTAACTTAACATATACCCAAGCTATAAGTTATTACATAAATTATAACATATGTATTGAACTGAATCACGACAAACAGATGTTCATCAGTTCGCAGATTCTCAACAGGCTGTGCATGCTTTAGTGTAAGTTGCAAATGTATTTTCAGGGTCACATCACATTTTTAACTCTCTTGCTACAGGCAAAGCAAACGCGAGTCTCTGATGTCATCCAGCAACGATTTCCAGAGCTGGTCTGTGGACAATGAATGAATGCCAGACTTTACGGGGGTGGGACGGCACTAAGAGATCATATTTCCAGGGAGAGAACTACATTGTTTCTCAGCCATGTGAAATCATGCACACTAGCCAGTAAGGCCTGAAACACATTTTATTGGTTGAAAAACAGTCACTCTCCGATCCTTCACAGCACAGCAGCTTTAGAAACTGGCCCTTCAGACTCCTCAGGTATTATCTTATCTGTGGTATTTGGGGTGGGGGAGTTTATTGTCCCCCTGTAAAGCCCATAAGGTTGCACAATTCAATCTTACCCAGAGCAATGAGGCCAAACAGGAGTCCCAGCAAGAGCAGGGAGAGAAGGAGAAGGCCCAGCAGCCACTTCCACCAGGAGCAACAGGAGTCCGAACAACAGCATAGTCCTCCACCTCCGAAGATGCCGCTGTCCCTGTGAATCTCTGCAGAAAGAGTGGCGAGTTCACTCCAACATTAATCTTTCATTACAGTGTCAATTAGCTTCTCAATATTTATGTCGATGAAACTTACCTGCATAGGTGGCTTTGTCTTTCATTACAACTCCAGATGAACCATCTGTTGAAGAAATAAACCAACATCACCAATTTGTTTTTGTTGTTTTTGTAAATCAGTCACATTGGAGATGCTTTTAAGATGCTCTCACAGTAAGAGTTGCCTGTCTCTGCCTTCAGTTGGGCCGTTTCACCGTAGCTCGAAATAAGCTTCTCCTTCTTTATCGAGTCTCCTGACAGTGACCCTGTGAAAATAGAAAAAAACACCCATTTTATGCATTTATTTATATTAAGGAGCTAAACTGAAAATATACAATGACAAACTGCAACGGACAATCAACATCAAAAGGAGTTTAAAACATAGCAGAGAAAAAGAATAAAAAAACTGAGGAATTTATTGGTGCAAGCATATTTAAAGTAAAAACAGTAGGAAGAATAAAGCTAAAAAAGGAAGACGGGTGAAAAATGTATTACATAGGTGATGCTGATAATCAAAAGTTAACAATCAGAAAAACTTTTTATAGGTAAACTAAAACTCTGAACTCATTTTTAACAAGATTCCCTTCCTAAGACAACCCCAAAGGGATTTGTGTCTCCTCCCTGGAATCTTCTTATTAGACTAAAAGTGTTGCTTATTTAAATACATGTCAGTGCAATTCCTGATTAAAACACTAAAGAAAGTTGAGGAACTTGTATGCCCAGTAGGGGGCACTAAGTGTGAGGCTCACCTCCTCCTACATGAACACCGCTGCTGGTAAACTGCTTGCCGGTGTCTTTTGCCAAAATGAGCATATCTGTCTCCCTTTTGGCTGGAACGTTTTCTTTTTCAGAGACCAAGAACTTATAGTCTCTCTTATAGGCGTCATCAGTTTGGGATCTAGTGGCTGATAAAAAGACAAACCATGAGGAATTCATTTTGTTCAGCCTTTGATTATTTTTTATCAGATTCAGAGGGATTTAAACTGTCGCAGACTTACTTGCAGAGACTCCAGTGCTGATGGCGCTGCCACCGTTGGTCACGTTCTTCTGAACACCATATCCTGTAAATACAAACACATAGCTGAATATGTAAGAAAGACACTATTTTGAAACGAGGGCAAAAAAAAAGTGATTTACTCAAAAAGAATGTAGAAAAAATGCTTTCTTACCTCCCAGGTTAGCATTGGCTCCACTGGTGGTGAGCACACTGCCCGAGGTGGGTGCCAGGTTATTCTGAAAGCCGTAAACTATAAACACAGATGCAGAGATTTGATTAAGTAACTACCAATTATGTCACACTGGAGGAAAGTCACAGTAGAGAAGGAAAGCATCCTTCATTTCCATTTATGGCCCCAGAGTAGTTTTAGAAGTTGACTACGCTAACCAGCCACTTTGTTAGGTACACCTGTTCAACTGATTGTTAATGCAAATATCTAATCAGCCAGTCACATGGAAGTAACTCAGTGCATTTAGCCATGTGGACAAGGTCAAGATGACCTGTTTAACTTCAAACTGAACATCAGAATAGGGCAGAAAGGCTTAACTGGAGTGTTTATTGAACCTTCTGACAAAATTAAAAACTACATCTGGTATTTTTTATTTATTTATTTGCAATGTATTGCCTGAAAATATTTTTGTGCAATTTATTTTGGTTTTTCAGGGAAAAGAATTACACTGACTATATAAAAGTATCAAAAACTCATGCATCAAATATGATGTTAAGAGGCTCTGCATGAAGCATAGCTATCGGTGACAGATGGGCTGGTGTGAATATTTCACAGACTGCTGATCTACTGGGATTTTCCCACACAAACATTTCCAAGGTTTTTCAGAGAATATTGAACATTCAAATTCAACACCGCGGACCTTCAGGATGGACATGATGACATCTGTTTATCTCTAATATAAAACTCATCAAATGGATGTGTAGAGACAACATATCCGTGTAATATATCCAGGAACATTTGGTCTCACCTGACAGGGATGATGGAGAGGTGGGGGTGACTGGCGCCAAGCCTGCGGCCATGTTGTTGGTGCTGACCTGCCCAGTTTGGTATGTGTAGCTGCTGGTGTTGCCAGCAATGACTGTAGTGGAGGAGGACGGCAGCGTGGAGGTGGACCAGGAGAAAGTGGGGAACACCGTGGAGTCCAGAGTGTCATATTGACCTGATCTTACAGTGGTGTCATACTGCACTGATCTCACACCAGTATCATATTGCCCTGATTTCAGACTACCATCATACTGAGTCAATTTGACACCAGTATCATACTGTCCTGATTTCAGACTACCATCATACTGAGTCAATTTGACACCAGTATCATACTGTCCTGATCTCACACCAGTATCATACTGTCCTGATTTCAGACTACCATCATACTGAATTGATTTGACACCAGTATCATACTTGTCTGTGATATCATACTGGCTTGATTTATCAAGCTTTCCATTTGTCAAACCGGTATCATACAGTCCTGATAAATCAATGGTGTTGAACCCAGGTGATCTCACACCAGAGCCAAAAGAACTTGAAGCTGCAGGAGAGAAAAACACAAAGACACACATTTTAAATGTGTCTCTATTTTTCTCTTTTCTCCATTTTGTGTCTGTGATGTGTGGCTCAGGCGGTAGTGCGTTGTTCTGTAGTTTGTAGGTCGGTAGCCTCCTGCTGTCTGTATGTTGAAGTGTCCTTGGAAATTATACCGAACCGTAAGTTGCCTCTGATGCACCCATCAGAGTGTGAGTGTGGGTGTGGCAGTTAAAAAGAGCTTAAAGACATAGTATGAATGTGTATGACAAAAAAGGTAAAACCAACATATAAGTCAGTTTAAACCCTTATAACCTTTTTTCTCAGTCAGACTAACATAGACGCAGTCTATATATTGGACACAACTTGGCAACTAACTTTATTGGACATATATATTTTTATTAATGTTATTTTTCCCTCTTTATTCCATATTAGG
Source organism: Tylochromis polylepis (assembly GCA_015107715.1). Taxonomy (NCBI): domain Eukaryota; kingdom Metazoa; phylum Chordata; class Actinopteri; order Cichliformes; family Cichlidae; genus Tylochromis; species Tylochromis polylepis. The sequence goes on along the minus strand of VVHJ01033006.1, from coordinate 25,129 downwards.
AATCAAAAAAAATTGAAGAACCCTTCTCCTCATGTTTCCTGTGACACCTCTCTAATATATAATGACCTTTAAATAAACTCTGACTATTTCGACAAGTTGTTCTTCTACGTGAATCTCCAATGCTAAACTAAAGTTTAGCACTGCAGTATACCTGACTGAGAGGCCACTGAGATGGTCTTGGTCTCCACGCTGGCCTTTTTAGGGACAGGCAGGGTGATGGAGGCACTAGAGGAGCGAGTGGGGCTGACACTGCTAGAGCGTCCCTTCAGCAGTTTCTTCACATCATCCAACTCCGTCCCTGCAAAGCCACAAACGCTCAAACAAATGCAACAATGCAGCGTATCTGAGATGCGGTTTCAACTTGAATTTGAGCTAGAAACTCAGCAGCAGCAGAAACTATTAGAAGTTTATGGCTGAAAGGAATTCTAAAAGCAGAAGACTGTAATTTTGCAAGAGGCAAACACAAAAAACACTTTTTTAAGAAAATAAAACTTTAAAAAAAAATATTTACGCTCCATACAGTTCTGTTAGTTGTGGCTATCTGTCCTCTGAAAATATTAGTGGTCTCTGTTTGTCATAAAACAGGTATAATCAATAATATAAATATCTAACATGTATTTATGCAACAATATCACAGTGTAAAAGTGGCCATGATTTAGTATTTTAAAGTATTTTTATTTGTAATACTTCTGCAAGTGATATAACTACAAAACCTACAAAAGAGGAGACTCTTTTGTAGGTTTTGTACTTCTGAGAAGTACTTCTGAGAGTTACGGTGTTGTTTTTGTTTTATTATAGTTAGTAAAAGTGCTTCTTCCACCACTACACACAATGTACCATGGCAGTCTGAGGGGGCCAAAGGTGGCACAGAGTGACTAACTGTTAAAAAATGTGGATTAAGTAACAGCACTTATGGACTTCAATCAGCAGGGGGAGCGATGATCATCTGTTCAGCTCTAACTTCGTTTTGGTCTAAAACGGGACTTACTGCAAACAGTGAGTCATGTGTGCCGTTGCTACCACCAAAAATCTGCCCCATAACCTTTTCTCCACATGGCGACAGTGCAAACAAACGCACAGTCCCCACTGTTTAAACCTCCCCTCGTCTCTTTTTGCTGATGTATATGTTCTGTTTTGGGGAACTAACTGCAACATGTGTTGCAAATTAGAATTTCATGGACCTGCATGTGAGAAGTGGAACGTGATATTAATCTGATCCACATAATTCAAAAAGCACACCCCACAGTAAAAAATCTTTCACTATGCAAGTGGGTCTTTGAATGAATGCACTCAGGAACAAAACAAAATGAGAAGAAGTTCTGTTGCTTTATGAGAACTTGCATAACAGCAGCGAATGGATCAAGCGGTCTTACATCTGCAGGGAGTGGGGGAGGCACTTTGCAATCTGACTCTGATCTCGCTCTCTGGAAAAAAATCACAACACACAATGGACAAAGGAATCCTCATTTAATAAAAAAAATAAATAAATAACCCGGGACAATTCAGAGTCAGATGGTGCAGAAATAACGAAGGGAGGCGCTATTATTGAATACCTCTGCTTTCGCTTCTCCCTCTTGTGGCACCAGAGCCTGAAAGAAAAACAGAGACACATGTTTAGGGTAAAACAGGAGAGATACTGTGCAATGAGAACATTGATAATCTTTTTCACTTACAA
>VVHJ01033006.1:0-23434 GCA_015107715.1 Tylochromis polylepis | reverse complement strand
TCTTTGCGAGTAAATTCTGGAGAGGAATTAGCACTGGAACTCCCTAGAAGAAAACACAATGGTTGGGCAGAAGTGTAAACAGCACCCTTGAGTTGTGCCAGTTTCCTTCACTCTCTGATGCCAACTGTTTTATTAACAGGATCTCACCGTCATAGCCTCCTGAGCGGCTGGATATGTGCTTCCTCTCCCGGAAAGCTGGCGACAGGCCTCCTGATGAGCCAGCAGTCTGCGTCCTCCTGGCACCGCCCGACGAACTGGACCGCACCTTGGACACGGAACTCACGAGATAACTGCCTCCGCTGCCTCCTCCTCCTGCAGCAATTCCATAGCTTTCTCCATCTATGTAGCTCCCACCTCCCTCACCCCCTCCTGAGGAGTCTCCGCCGAGGTAGATTCCTGAGGAGGAGCTGTAGCTCCCGGTGTTCACACCTACAGAAGCTGGAGGGATGATTTCCCAAATTATTTATGATTTCACAGAACTCTGTCATCTACGGGTATCAGTCATGATTGGATGAATATGACCAGGAAGTAGTAACTAAGTTCCTTTTCTCAGGTGTAAATTTGAGATAGTGGCATTTTACATGAGTATTTCTAGCTTCTGCTTAACAACAGAAAAACGGAATATACTGGAATTTCTGCATAGTTTATTGCATTGAAATGCCAGAAAGGTTGATGCCTATAAATACATTTGTACCTAAACAGCAGTACAAAGAAAATATATAGTGATGATCTATTTTAAAGTCCCACTTACTGGCTAATATTCCTGAGAAATTTCCACACAAGAAGCTACATAATAACGGTACAGAAGACAATTGTTTTTGTTTAATAAAAACTGTTGTTTCTAAAAAGAAAAGTAAATGATTTCCTGTGGCAAGTGTACATTAGCAGCTAAAACAGATCCACTGAAACTCCTGAACATGTTTACCTGCAGAACCTGATTAATGTTATACCTAATATGCAGATAACGCTCGCATCGCCACACGTTCAGTTGACCGGTTGTGCAAAAGCTCAAACTTGGAATGAAATAACTGAACCTGTTGAAACCGGTTCAGTTATTTAATTGTGAATGTCCCATTAAAATGTGACATTCAGCATCTCAAAACAAAACTGCAGCTTCCTCATTTTAAGTGGAAAGTTGCTCTCACATGAAGAAAAGTAAGTTCCACTGCTGCTGTTCTGGGTTAAGACATTCTTCTCCAAGCCCAGCCCTCCAGCACTGCTGGACATATTCCTGTGATTTGATCCGCTGGTTCCCTCTAGCAACGAGAAGACACACGGCAAAACACAAGGAGCAGTTACTCATCGGGAACTTCCTTTAGAACTATAATTACTCTATTTCTTTTTTTGTCTTTAGTTTACTGACAACAATTAAAGCAAACATGGCTACACCAAAGAGACTCACTTGGTGGGAGAGATGTCAGTCTGGTTGTGGAGGTTATGGTTTCTGTGACAACTGATGAAAAAAAAACCCAATAATTACCACTGTGTGCACAGTATTTGTGTCCATATATACGTATCACACTGAGAGTTATTACAGCAAACTACAGTATTTTTTTTTAATTGTTAAAAAACTGAAAATGTACTCTTTTTTTTGCCAGTACATCATTTGTTTTTTATGGAATAGATAGGGCGACATAGCAGAATAACAGAAAACAGATCACATAACAACAGCAAAATAACAGAAATAATCAGAATTAAAATAAATATGAAAAGAATAAACAAATAAACAGAAATAACACGTTATTTCTGTGTGTTGACCCCAGCTCACAGACTAGACTCATCTTTAAACTTCCAGATTTGAGTTACTGACACTTATTGTTAAAGGAGTTTTTTATACTATAACTAAAGACTAATGGATGAGAGATGATTACAGAACAGTTATAGGACAGTAATAAAAATTTTTGGAGAGCAAGGTTGGTCGACGTCCTCCTGCAGTATTTTTAATTTAATTAAATGAAATGAATGAACAATTTCTAACCATAGTGAATTTTATGTTGTTGCTTACAAACATTAACAACCACACAAACTAAAACGTCACTCATGATCTGACTATTAATGACTTTGATAACCATTTAAAAACCCAAAATGCTAGTCTTAATAGTGCCTTATAGTTTTTTAATAGAGTATTAACTGATCTACTAAACACTATTAAAGCACTAGTTGCAACTTTGAAGCCTTTAATAACAGGTGACTTGCAATTAACTGGTTCCAAAACAACCAAGTGCTAAGTTAAGGGCATCGGGTTGGGTGGTTTCCCGTAAAATCAAATCAAACTCAAGTCTTGTGGATGGATTTAAATAAAGCTAAGGTATCAAATGAGGACATCTGAAGTGTCGGGTTTTTTTCCCTCGGGGTATTTTGATTATTAGTGACAAAAACGCCTTTACTAAAAATTTCACAAGCATCTTGAGGTCTTAATCTGCAGACTGCTGACCCTATGATTGCTATCACAAGGCGTAAGAGGAGAATAACAACTAAACCACCTGCAGGAACGAGCCGGACCCTACGCCTTGCAACCGCTTTTTCTTTATGAACTTTCAGTCTCAACTTGGATTTACACGTTCTGACATGTTCTGGCTTTAATCAAAGACTTTGTCCTCAGGTCAGCCCAAGTCTTCATGCTCATCATATATGTAGGCATGAAGTAGAAGAGCATCAAATAAAGACTGCATAAATTATGGGTGCCGATAATTTTGATGTTAATAACACCCCTGTTCCAGCAGTAGGAAAGTTGTTCTCCTGCGGCAGCCTGTTGAGTTTTGCTGGCATCAGCTATAGATTATAAAAATTCCTTTAATTTCATGCTGGCTTCTCATTCATGTCTTCCTCCTTTCATCTCCTCCTCCTCTTCACTCCTGCTTTCCTTCCCTTTTAGGGATTTATGTCTGTTTTAGGCCTGTTATGCTCTTGCTGCTGATGCTCCTCGACTCTGGCAAAGCCTCAAACACTTTCTAACCACTGGTTTTGAAAAGTGCTACATAAATAAAGTTCAGCAGATTTGCTTTAGAAGTCATCAATAAAACAAGAGGACAGGGTGTCTGATTACATGTTTCTCTCGGCAACGGTCAAACTTATGATCCGGGGCTACTTGACCTCTCCGTCCTGTGTCAGAAGTTGTTAGGCTGCGATGATTTCTGCTTTAACATTTAGCTATGACTGCTGAAGGGAAACCCAGAGGATGACTTACACCATGATGAGCAATGGAAAGTGAGACCAGTGAAGGCATGCAGTGATGTTAGTGATAATAAGACCCCCCAGAGAGAGAGAGAGAGACAAAACCACCACCAAGGGAAGGAGGACGCTATTTAAAACCGTGTAGCAACAAAGTATTTTTGAGCCTCTACACCAATCTGTCTTTAAACCCTCAAATAAGAAATCACTTTATGAGGTCTGTAAAAATGGGACGCCGAGATTCTGAATCAAATCCAATTCAAATACAACAAAAACTGTCTGTGGCAGTTTGTTTTTGTTTAATGCATGTGTCTATTTTGGGTGAATCAAGGCTTTATTTGGGGATTTAATGGTGGCTTTGTCTATCTGTACCGCAATTTCAAAAACTTGGAAATCCAGAAATCTCACCCTTTTCTTCTGAGAAGTCCATCTGCCTTGTTAACTCGTCCATCCCATTTTAATCTGGTGAGATGATGATAAAATGTTGACCACAGTCATGTGCATTCAGAGCTGTCTGCTTATTTCTTAACTGTGGTTAGATGGTATTTTAGCAAACATTTAACGGGAAAAAATGACAAAATTGTTCTCCCAGGAATGATCTGGGTTAAAGATCAGGCTGCTTGTTTACTGCATTAATTTGATATTTCATCCCAGTTGGAACACAAAATGTCATGACACCAGTCTTCCTGATCATAAAACCACCATTTGGTTTCCCCTTCCACTAACAGCAGACAGGCAGAACATATGCAATAAGAGCACACATGTACCTCTCATGTGAACAGAGGATACCACAGAAAAGCATCATCCATAGATTTCAGCAGACTTTCTATTTACTTTTGTTTGTTTTACAGCAAACTTACAAAGGAACAAAGGAGGCTGGTGGATCACCGCTCAGCTCTGAAAGACCATCCTCTCACCACACCCTGCCAGCCAACTAAGGGCATTTAACTGCATGTGCTTCATCTACACTCAGCTTATTTAGAAACAGCAATGCAGAGAAATTTCATAAGATGCCCTTTTTGTTACTTTTTTCCCTGTATCACATGGTGCTGAAACCACAGCTTCTACCTGTAACCATTAACACATTTATGCTGTTTTTACTGCTGTGAGAAATGTCAATAGTGAAGATATTTCTCCCAATAAATCCACTCCTTGTTATCCTTTTACTGAAGCTTGTAAAAAAGAAAAAAAAAACAGTTACTTATCATAGGCTGTAACTGATCTGAGCAGCAAATATAGGCTCATGTCAGTTAAAGCGTGATGCTTCAGAAAGGCCGGAGCCTCTGGTATATTTAGACGGATCTAAATAGCACAGCAAAAGGAGAATGTGTAAAACTATCCTGAGATCACTATAACCGAAAAATGATCCCCCCCAAAACCCCCAATAGAGTGTACATACAAGCCAAAAAGTATGTGGGGAAACTTTTAAGATTATAACAATTCCAGCCTATAAACCCCCCCAAAAAAGATTGACAGCCCATCAGCAAACTCCCAGAGCGCAGTAGTTAGTGCAGAGATGCAACAGCCAGGTGGGAAGAAACATCCGCAACATCCAGCTTAAACAACTTTCCCCTCCTTTTCCCCCTTTAAAAGTTTCAAAGTTGTTCCAGAACACTGCATTGTTTAGAAAAAAAAAAATCCATACCTTCAGCCACTTCCAACAAAGTACCAATCAAATACAGATTCCTCGTAGGATGGAGCGACTGATCCACCACCGGAGGAACAATGTGTTTATGTGAAGCTGACGCGTCGTGCGGGGATGTTCTTAAAGTCCTCGATCCTATTGTGTCTTTTCGCTCAACTTTCCCAGGCAAGTCAAAACAGAGAATTGGGCAACGGTCCCAGCCGCGCCCATCAGCTTGGCAGGCAGGTGTGGCAGACGGCACGAAAAGCTGAATTTGAAGAAGAAGAAGAAAAGAGCGCCCGGGGGAACCAATTAAGATGTCAGACTCAGCCTAGCAGGCAGATAGTCGACAGTGAAAAGGAAAAGTGATGAACTCCTCCTGCTCCTCCTCCTCCTGCTGCTACAGCTCAGCGCTTTAGTCTTACTTTTCGAAACTGGCAAAGTTCTGAGAGGAGGTGGGAAGGGAGTGATTTGGGAGGTGGGATTTTTTTTTTCTCCCACCATCACATTCTCTTTCCTGCTGCTGGATAGCAGTGCAGCCATTTCGGGGTCTGCTGATCTAGTGTGTGCTGCAAATCAATCCTGCTGCATCTGGAACGCATCTGGTGCGCATTTTTTGGGGAAGAAGAAACAGAGCATTTAATCTATATGCTATGGCTCCAGCAACTGTTGTTACATAACCAAGTAGTATTTTACAACATTCACGGTATATTTTTAAAATCAAAAGCAGAAGGCTGGTGTCGGTGTGACTTTAACTGAGTGCAGTGTTTGCAATTTTAAAAGGCTCCTCAGCTTTTTTATTTCCAGCTGTTTCAGCATCAGTTTGTGCCTTTCCTGTTTACTGCTCAGATTAGGAGTTCTGATAGTTTTCATGTGACACTGCTGATACACTTCAGAAGATATCAACAGCTTCCACCACGTGCACAGTCCACAAATGAGAGGACACACGAGTTGTTTTTAACTGTATGATAATAATGAAAGTTCTCCATCCATTCATTTACATTTATGCAATTTTGGAGCCAAATTATAGATGCTTTATTTCTCCACTGGCAGCCGCAAGCGCCAGTAGGTTCCCTCACCCACCACACCCTGTGTAGACATCCACCCACCCTGCATGACTCACAGTATGACTCTAATCTGCTCAAAGGATGGAAAAGAAATGGCCCCAAGGACAGTGTAACAGAGGAGGAGCTGCTGCGCCGCTCACATCTATGTGCAAGTTTGAATAATGCCAAATCTTAAAGGAAAGCAACAGATTCCAGGATGGGGGGTGCAGCAGACTGGCCTGTGCAGCCTTTTTGGATAAAACACACTCCTGTTTGTGTTGAGGATAACAGCTGTTCCAGATAAGCTCTCATTATTCTTTCGGAGAGAGGGGGAAGCAGCTTCAAAAGGTTTTATAGGGAGTTCAAAAATGCTTTACACAGCAGAAAAAAAAAATCTTGTTCAGGGTTTATTAGGATAACTGGGCATGTACACATAAATGATAAAATGTGAATCTTGACAGCAAAATAGTACAAATTAGGGTTTCTGAAGGAGCATTATTGGTTCTTTTTGTGAAGGAGTCAGCGCTTACAGAGCTGAAAGATAGATTCTTTTTTTTCTTGCTGGCATAATTTGTATTTAACTGTAGAAGATGATTTACAGGAAACCTCAACAGACTGGCTTGGCATTTTGAGGTATTTGAAGAGATAAAGCTGAGGTTCAACTTTGCACAGACATCAGGCTTTGCTCTAAGTTGTGCTGGTAAACCTCTCTGGTATAATAAATAAACACCAAGAGGGAACTTCTGACGATACTTGGCTCAGAGTAAGTTCATGCAAATTTAAGAGAGAGGGCATGTAACTGTTTATTTATAAACCTCCTGATTTTTTATTGGTTTTCTTCTCGCTTGTAAAACTCCTGAGCCGTAAACATTTTGAGTCTGCGGACTTACAGAAAAATAACCGCCATTTATTTTTATAATTAATACTTCAAGCACCAAATATTCTACAGCTACAGCTTGTGCCATCTCTGATTATACCCTGCACCATTCTTTGGTTTTGGGAGAGTTTGCTGGACTAAATAAGCGATTTGACATTTGCTTGTAGGAAACTTGGATTAGTTCTTTTCTAAGACCTAATGATTTAGCAGTTACATGTTCTGACATGTTCTCTCAGTTACGTGAGAATATAATCCATTGATGATTTGAAAGTACCGTAGGATCCAGTCCTCCTGAACCGGACAAGTGGTTGAGAAAATGGATGGATGGATATCTGAATGTTAAATGAAAGCTGTAATCACATGCAGCATTAGAAAAAGAGAACAATAAACTCATTGTATAAAGGAAGCAACACAAAGAGCATAACCTTAACACAGGGAGACGCACTTGGGACTATTTTGTTTTCCAAAATGAAAAGACTATTATTTCTGAAAAGGAATGCGGGTTTTGATCTATGTGGTCAACATAATTGCTTCAGTCTTTGACAGTGAAAGAAGACACGTCGCTATTTCAAGGGGGATAATCAGAAAAGATTCGTAACAACCACAGTCATCCAACTCGTACAGCCATCATTGAGCTACTGCAGGTTAAAGGTCAAATTGACATTTTGAAACCACATTATTTTTGCATCCTTTTTCACAAGCAGACGCTATACCATCTCGTGGGAGAAAAGAACAAGTGTAAATCAAAGTTACTGATGGCTGCGGTCCAGATAGTTCTTCGGTTTCAGGGCGCTGATACCATTCAGTGTGACAGTGAGTGTTGCAGACACTGTGACTCTGGGACACTTAAACAGAAAGGAGCTGCCATTAGTTATATTAATAACACCTGTCCTTTTCCTTCTTTGGATAAATATGGAAAGTGAGTGGAAAATGTGACACCAAATGTCAGGAGGTCTCAAGTTCGCTGCCAGCCAGGTGATTTTTATCAGTGTGTGTCCCCATATTGTGGCCCCTGAGTCAGACTCTAGTTTACTGATCTTTATGTGCTGTTTATATAAACTTTGGAGGTGAGATATGGAAGTGTTTTGCAGATGAGGCTCACTGGCAACGTATTAAAGGGAAACCAGTTCACAGCAGATTGTGAAATCAAAATAACCCGCTAACCCAAAATACAAAACACCCTTTCAGCCAAAGTCAAGCGACAGTCTGTGCACAGCCCAGTTGCATCTACTCCACTGGAAAAACGGAAGCAAAAAGCTGACCATATCTTATAATTAAAGTAAGGGTGACAGGACTTAATAGTATGCAAAAACATGGCTAGAGTCTATATTTAAGAGTGCCCAGCATGCACACCTGTATTTGATGAAAGACATGGCACCTGTGCTCGCTGTCTCACATTGCCTCTATTGCTACCCATATTGCTGGGGGGACTGAGCGAAGACTTTTTGTCAAGTTTTCAAAAGTTTAAAAAAACACATAGAATACTGTCTCCTGACTCACACATAGTAATTATCTGCAGCTTTCAGCCCTGCAACATTCATCCATATAATATGACAAAACTCTCCAGTTCCCTAGGGTGTGTAATATCAGACTGCGAGGTGCTAAAGTTCAAGTCCAGACAGCCTCACGTTTTAATTCCCAGTTTTTCTCCTCAAGGCGGCAGGGGAAAAAAAGCAGGTGATTGCACAAATCTGAACGCCATTCCAAGCAAACCATGAATGGATCGGTCTGGAGGAGTTAAAAATAAGCCCATTAAAGGAGATGAATCAACTGATGAGACGAGCTGAATCACAATGTGACTCGACCCTAGTAACAAGGGCGACAAGCAGCACTAAACCTGTCAACAAGCCCACACAAATCAGTTTTACTTTGTGTTTCCTGTAGCACTTTATTTATATTTATTTTGTAAAGCAGCATAGTTCAGTTTATTTTCACTGGAAGTCCTTACTTCTTTACCGTTACTGTTTCTCCTTTAAAAAAATGTACTCTAATATTTTTCTTCTAATATTCTTCTTATAATTACCTGACTTTATTTAGTTTTATTGTAAGTAATCTGTATTTCCAGTGGGTTTTTTCTAGTTCAGAAAAAGTATTTTTAGGACTGCTTAACTAATTTTGCACGTATAATTTTCTCAAAGCAGAAGAGCGAGTCAATATAATCATGTGGATTTATTGTAAGGTTGAGAAATATCATGAAAACACCGGATTTAAGGCACAAAGAACATTTTGTGCCTTACGTGTTCTAGCAACTACAGCTCCCAAGATGCGTTTCTGTAATACGTCATTACATTCTATCCAATCAATGACTGCGAAGGTTTCCAGCCGCAAAATACGGAAAAACACAAAAGTCTCGCATCGCTCCTATCTTTCTGAATCAGTCTGCGTTTAGTGAAAGTTGCTGGTTGCTCAGTGGTTATTGTAGCAGCACGTAACAACTCTTCACTTACTGTAAGTGCTCATAGTAGTTTTGTTTTTTCAGCGGCGTCTTTGTGATAAATGGATAGGATAAGTGACTAGCTAACGATATCCACTTGGCTAACTTAAACTACCCTTCAAAACTATTAAGTTTGCATGAGTTAAAGCAAGTTTCACCGATGGAGAGCACACCTAAAGGAGCTAAATTACACAGGGACTATTGTTCACCATGTAGTTCGGTAGAGTCAAGCCCCTGTGACTACAAGGAGAAGGTAAGGTGCTAGAAGGGCTTAAGTACCATTTGTCTTACATAATATCATCTGGCATGATGGTTGGTTATAGGAACTTTTGTATTAATTATCACAACTTGCCCATGCACTTTCCCTGTGAGTCATTTTCTTTTCTGTCACCCCCACAGCATCAACCGAAGCTGAGTGTCTCACTGAGGGAGAGGCTGAAGAGATCCAGGCGCTCCTTCATCTCTCCCCTCTCTGTGGCCAAACGCCTTTGTGTTGATGATGAGGAGAATGGCCAACAAGTTTCAGCAGATTCCCAGCAGCTCGTTAATAATCTTCCAGTGATTTTAGGCAGTGTTGATGTAAACAGAAATGGGGAGAAAGCAGGGAGTGAAACATTGTCTGGGCCTGCTCCCAAATCAACACAATATCCTTCAGGAGACTTTGCACAATGTCTCAGGAAGGAGGTGAAAGACAAAACGGAGACTCTACGTAGACTCAAGATGGTTAAAATGTACAGAAGCAAGGTATTGGCTACATTTAAAATGAACATAATGGGATATGTTTTTGCTCACTTAAACCAAAGCTGGTGATTTCTCACGACAGGTTTTCCCATCTTTCTCCCACAGAATGATTTGACACATCTCCAAACATTGATTGATAAGTGGCGGTGTTGTGCTCAAGCTGCGCTGTATGAACTGCAATCAGAAGTCCCTATAGATGGACGAAAAGCCAGCCTGTCCGAGCTGATTGACCTGTTCAATCTGGATGACAGAATTCTCCACTTTGACCGCACAGAGGAGGACTTCACTACCTAATAAAATGTTACAGGGGAACAATCACATTTCAGATGTTCTGTTTATTGTTTAATTTGTTGCTGCTAAAGTTCAAGTAGTTCACTTTATCTGCTGAGAGAAGCTTAAATAAAACTGTAAAAATCTGTTGAAGGAGAAAGCTTTGCTCATTAGTGTTTCAGCTGGTCAAGCGAAGGAAAGTTCTTCATGGTGAGACGCTCGACTTCTGCCCGGAGGAAAGCCAGGTTCTCTGCCTGAGCTCTGGCGAGTTCCTTCAACCTGCTCCTCTTAACAATTTCCTGGTAGCGCCCTTCTCTTCCAGCAGCCTCATTTTCTGCCGAAGCTAAATGCCAAACAAGACACACTAGAAGATGAAGAAAACTCCCATTTGCAGTGTGTTTAATTGCAAACAACTGTTTTCGTTACCTGCTGCTTCGTAGATGTGTCTCAACTCTGACACAGTGACCTGCATTTCAGGGAGCTGCTGTTCTAAATCGGTGCACTTTTTAGCTTTTGCTGCTGCCCGCTTATTTAACTGTTCAATCTTTCTTAAGCGTTGCTGCACACTCTTGTTATGAGTCTGAAATTGAAAATATTGCGTATTTTATCTGAACAGTCAGCTGCACAAATTACACACATGTAGTTACTGTTTTATTACCATTTCCATCAACGCTATACTTTTCTCCAAACTGGAAATCTGCTTGGATGTGTGACTCTCTTGCTCTGACTTGCTGCAATGCTGAAAAGAAAAGAGAACAGCTGGTTTGTGTCCAATGAAAGAACAGAAAATCAGCATCCAACAACAGTTGAAGTAAAACGCTTTCATCATAAATCTTTGGATTTAGTTAGTCGGTTTCACGGGCTTGAACAATGGCAGGAAATGGCCACCAAAGATCTACCTGAAGCCTTTTTTTTTCCAACGGAAGCTGGCATTCAGGCCTGGAAACACATGCGATGCTCATTGACTTGTTAAAAATAAGATGATGGATGACTCATTTGATCTGTATTTTTTATTTCTCAACTGCAGCGCTCTAACTTGTGATATTACTCGTGTTCTATGTGTAGTAGGGTGTAAACAAAATGAAAAATGCATTTGGAAAAAAAAAGAACGGAAGGACAGAATAATCTTCCAACCAGTCTCCACCTATTGAGTAAGAGTTTTAAGAACTGAAAAAAGAAAAAAAAACAGGGTGGGGAGCTGGCGTGAATAGGGTGTGTGTCTTCAATAAAAGATCATCCATCTGTGCTGGAGGATGGTAACAATTTGCTGCCCGCAAAACATGTGATGCTGCCAAATTCGAAATACCTGCCTTCATATCACCGCCTGAGGTTTGGCTAGAAATGCAAATGGGATTAACGTTTAACTCTAAACGCAGACATTTTGTTATTATTTTAAGCAGATGTTGAACATTTTCACAAGTCTGAATTATACAGGGTAATGCCTATTCACTGTCTTAGTCTAGTTTAGAGTAAAACATTTAAAAATAGGCAGCGTTAGCATATTTTAGAATCTACATTACTGTCATTTTCTGCTGCTCCTCTGAGAGTCGTAGCATCTTGATATTCTTCGCCTTGTCGTTGAGGTCTTCTATTTGCTTCCTCATCACCTTTTGCTCCCACTCCAGCTGGATCATGCCCTTACGCACGTTTTTGCGTGCCACCATGGATGCTATTTTCTGCTCTGCAAGTGTCTGAGCATGACGATAATAATCAGTAGCAGGCAATGATACCATAACCACCTGAATTTGACCAATTTTGTTTTAATTAAATCACGTTCTTTGCGATAAGAGTAGGAAAAGGCTGACCCTGATGACACTTCTTAGGTTGTCCACAATGCTCCTGTGGTAAAGAATGAAGTCGGTGTCTGCGTCGTCAGCAGTTGGGTCTGTGGTAGTCACCTCCACCTGTCCCTGTTTGAGTATGACCTGGACCATGGTGTCCATCAGGAGATCGTTCCTCTTCCTGTGCAGACTAGAGCAGAAGGGGGAAAAAAGCACTCAAGGGTTATTCTTCAATTAAGAAATAGATTTACTGCACTTATACTAGTCATTAAGTTTAAGGCTTGTTTTACAACTGCTTGAAATCAGATTTATACCTTTCAAGTGCTTCAGAAAGATTTTTAATTTCCTCTTGAGCAGGCTTATCCTCATTTCTCCTCTTCTGCAGGAACGCCTGCATCTCAGCGAGAGTCAAAGCTTTTGTTTTTACCTGAAAAAGATGTGTCCAGCAGTGAGTGGATAACTGCAAGCACAGAATGGAAATAGTTCTATTCTACATCTATTTATAAGCTGAGCCAGAGTAAGATATTGTGCACATGTATGCATATTTTAGTGGACCAGCAACTCTCCTCCATATTTAACCTCTCTTTGTCGTCATACCTTTTGCTCGCTCTCTACTTTAGCTCTGCGGATGTGACAGAATCTCTCCCAGGCTACTGTGTTCAAGCCCTCTGGCATGTTCGCTGGAGCATCCAGCTCATCCATGGCCCTGAGCATTTGGCTGAGTGCGTCTGGGGCCTGAGAACCACACATACGATGCTCTTTAAATGGGTTGGAATTGTTGCTGTTGTCCATCTGGGCCCTCATCTTCTGAGCCCTGAGGGGTGAAAGTTTGCCCACAAAAACTGATAAACAGTTTACAACTCAAATTATGTAATTTTCTTCATACATAGCTATGAATCAGGAAACAAACCTGGGTCTGCGTTTGAACATCATGTAGAGGTAATCGACCATATGGCTCGGAAGTTCTACAAACACCTTCCTGAAGTCTTTATCCAGCAACTTCAGAGACACACACATTAAGTTACTATATTGTGTTATAATGTCTTGATGCATGCTCAGTCATCCAGGTAAGTAACCTTTTGGGATATTGTGTTATGTTTGCCATCTCTCTCAGCCATGATTTTAGTATTTAATCAGCTGGCTTACTTTGTCATCAAGAACGGTGTTGTCATACGTCTCCTGTAACAACTCTACTTCTTCTTCCAGCTTCTTCAACCTCTCCCCAGTTTCATCCTGTCAAAGAAGAGAGGAGACGGGCATGTGCAGAAATTAGCAATAAGCAGTCTTGAAGCCTACAAAATGAGTGTGCCACACAGATTAGCTCTTACAAAAACATGCCTGAACAAAGGGAAGATTTTGTTCTACAGTTTTGGATGATGTTGCTGCCATTTTTCACAAAGAACAGAGTGTGAAGCTGGCACTCATAAATTCCTACAGCATTACTGTGCACCAGTTTTCTGACCTTATATGCCAACATTTTTTCAAGTTTGAGCTTGAGCTCCTGCTCCTGACTTCTCATTTCTTCTTCTCTGTGGACTGACTCAACGAGATATGTGATCTTGAGCTCTTCCTGTAAAACACCAAAACCAATTTTAAACAGGATGTTTTAAAAGACATCACAACGGGCAAATGAGAAGAGAGGGCTCACCTGGTATATAGCTACTGTACAGTTCACTTTCTTCTCTAACAGCTTTGCCAGATTTTCATCAAAACTTTCGGTCGCTTCCTTGGTGGACTGGTGAAGCATTTTTATTTCAATTTCCAGTAGCTGCAACAACACAGGCCACAGATGGTTACCATTCACATCAGGAGTGAATAATATTTCAGATCAGTGCAAAACAGCGCATCTTATGTAATACCTTTTTGTACTTCTCCTTCTCCTCGCTGAGCTCCTTGGCTTTCTTTTCATACTCTTTGAAAGCTTTTTTCTCCTCCTCACTCCACTGAATGTCAGGTTTGGTCAAAACAAACTCAGGCGGAGGTATTTCCTGTGGAGTAAATTCAATAGGAACTATGTGCCCTTCATGCTGATTTGTCTAATTCAACTGACACTGCTTAGAAAAGAATTCAAGTTTAAAAAAAAAAAAAGAAATCCTGCGACATCATTAAGACACACATGTGGTTCACTCTGGCTAGAGTGTATGAAATATGAAACAAAGACATGAGGAATGGAAGAGTTTTCTAATAGATTTTATGATCTAATTAAAGAATAAATTATTATCTACAAACAATTAAAAAACAGTATAGTTGTAAATAACTAAATACAGAGAGGTCAGTGTTTCAATTCCTGGCTCCTGTAGTCTGCATGTCAAAGTGGCCCTGGTCAAGGTACTGAAGCATGATTTTCAAAGGCACAGAATAAAGTGCTATCTGAATGTCTGTGTGTGTGAACGACGGCTGAATCGGGCATTCAATAGAAAGCATTTAGAGGAGAAAGGCACTTCAAAAGTACCAGTCCATTTACCATTTAACTCTCTACTTTATATTTAATTGTTTTCTGCATTCGGACTCAAACTCAAAATTAATAGATTGATCAAAGAAGTGAGTAGATAATATTTCATACTGTGTTCTGCTGCATAATATTTAGTATCTATCTGGGATCGATCTACTTCAGTATTAATGTCTTAAAAAAATGTTTTAATGGTCACCATTTTCAAGATGTCCTCTTTTTTTACTTCAAGTACTCCATCCATCATATCATCAAGAGCCCTTTCTCTAGAATCATCAGCCTGCAATAGAACAATAAACCCATTAACATGGCAGAACTGAGCTATCCTCACCATCGAAGCAATGATCCTTTATGGAAGTATTTTAACACCCAAAAACCAAAAACACATTTTTTTGCTTTGTGGCAGCATACTTGGGCAGCCAAACGACGTTCCTCCTCCAGCTTTCTCCTCTCCTCCTCCTCTTTCTGCTCCGCTGTGAGGTACCGTTCAGCTTTTATCTGGAGTTGGACAAAGTTGACATCTCATAAGACAAAAACCACACACCATTTCACACTTCGGTAAAAGAACAAAAAAACAAACGAGCAGATCAACATATGCAGATGCTTTGTCCGCTGAACTTTCTCTGAACTGTGAACTGATTAGATGTTTCAAGAGGACAGTAACCTCAGAGTCTTCCACTGTGAGCAGCCTCTCTGGCCACTCGCTGTTGGTCAGGCTGGGCTCCCATAGCTCCTCATGTATGTCCAGCTGCAGCATGATTTCTCTGATGTGCTTGTTCCTGTCTCTCACACGTTTGAGCTCCTGCACCTTCTGCTTGTGTAATGCCTCAAAGTCAGCGTTGAAAGCCGTCTTGATGCGATAAATCACATCCTGCAATGTGCAGATTAGTGAACTTGGGCAAAGAGAACCTGTCGTTAATGATCAGCATGACAATATGATGACGTTCCTCTTTATTTCCTTAATTATTATTTTTAAGAACGTGTTTTGATTACAGTTTTGGATATATCCTGAGTATAAAGGTGTCATTATTACACTTTTTTTGAAACAGGTTCCCACCTGTAACAAAACGATCTGGTTGATCCTCTGCTCTATGGTTTTCAGGCTGAACTGATCATAGACATAAGGATTTGAATATCCTAACTGAGCCGAGATACTCCCCGTCACAGTGGCACTCTTTGCCTCCAGGACTTTGTCCTCTTCTTCTTGTGCACTGAGATCTTTCTTTAGGCTGCTCAGCTGAGGGTTAAAGGTGGAAAACACAAGGGTTGAGATAAACAGTGAGGACTGACTCTGTGGCCATATGATTATAAACTTTATCCACAGGACATTGCACTAAGATAAAACTATCGAAACAACTCACTTTTAGCCACACAGATATAAATCTAAAAAAGTTTCAACACTGGTGGACTGGCATGTGTTCAAGCATTTCAAAATGTTACAGCAGTGAAAGGTCAGATGAAGGACTGAGATTCATGGCATCCAGTCATTTTGTAGCTGTAAAGTTGTTTTGACTTGAATGCTTCAGCCATAAAATGAATTTCCAGAGAGGAAAACCCAAAATACAGAGGAGGGTGCGTTGTCACAGCTTTCACTTTGCGCTGCATTACTGCATTTCTGTGTCACATTTCAAAACAGCAACACGATTTAAGTGATTCAAATTCATCACATGTGCCTTTCTTTGCAGTGCCACTCAGAACCTAAACTGTTCGAGCTTCTGGATCTGTTTTTCTTACACTGCAGGCAGCTTTTTCTAACTTCCTCATATTTTGAACCCTGCACAGGTCCTCAAGCTCTTTCTCTGTTCGCTCTTTCAGAGGGTAGTTCAGCACTTCAAGGTCAGAGTGAAAGGCCTGCAGCAGACAAGAGAAAAAGAAACTGTGATGATTAAAAAACGTAAAAGTCATCAGTGTGATGCATCGCCACTTGTTTCTAATCCTTCTCACCTTTATGGTTCTGCTGATGACTTTCATGGTATCCCAGCATTCTCTCTTTAGGACATCACAGAGGTAACATTTTCCTAAAATGTCCCATTCAATTTCAGTCCTTACCTACGACGGGGAAACGAATTCACATCGCCTGAAATCAGAATTAAAGTGTCATCGCATTCGTGTGTGTGTGTGTGTGTGTGCAGCAATACCCTCATGACCTCCTGCTCCACCATGGCCTTGAGTCTCCTCTCCTCCTCAACATCCAGGTTAAAGTGTTCAGGCTGGTTCTCACTGTCACGTATCATCTCCTGGATCTAACATCACAGGAAATACAGTTCAGGCGTCACACTGTTTGCGGAGCTGTTATCTGTTTTTCAAATATCATGTTATGCTTTATCTGCTGTATAGTATTTACCATAAAGTTTTTAGCTTTTAGTTATTGAATGCTTTGGCTACATGAAAGCGGTCTAATTACGTGTATGTAGGTTTTGTGCAGGTATTAAGTATAGTTGTAAGTACGGAGAATTCTCGGTGGATTGAAAAACGTTTATTGACACAATAATTGTGTTAAATTCTTTCAGATTTTATGCATGAGCATTGTCATTTTCTTCAAATCTTTTTATTACCAACATTTGTAATAAACTTCACTGACACTGTCGCGTAACTCTTTGATGGTTTCCATCAGGTTCTTCTTCATCTCAGAGTATTGCTCTTGATCTTCTTTTAGAAGCTGTTGACAAGATATAGATCGTCAGATTCACAAGAATCGAGAAGCTCTCAAAGATGTAAAAATTAAAACTTAGAAATAGTAATTACATGACAAGAAAAGAAAATGTTAGCCAACACTTCAGCCTGTAGCACAGAGGCAGCGCCAGGATCCCGAAATTAAAAGAAGTAATAATAGTAATTATAGAAGTTGATTTTAATACTGACGCTTATATTTATTACAAGTGGGTGCATGCGCATACCCACAAGCATGTGTAAATGAAGAAAACAATACTCGATCTATCATTGCTATTCTTGCTGTGGATTGTGAAGACTGATATGTCCATCCCCTTAAACACAGAGATCCAAAGTGTAATCAAACAAACAAATACATTTTCTTATGGATGAGAGGGTGAGCTACACTAACTTATAACAATAGCAACAAAGCAGCACTGCCTTGTAAATTCATTAACCCAATAGAAACTGCCTCTACCTTGAAAGAGAATATAAAACAGACAGGCCAGCTGTTTTTTAACAGTTCTCAGGACAAATTTTATTTTTCCCCCATTGAGACTCGTCTAATATTTTGAAACAGAGAAGCGTCTCCCACTTATCATGGTGGGCCCGTTAGTGGAGTGGGTGGGCTCAGGCCCCTTAGGCCCACCCACAAAGCTGTGGTAGATGTAGCATACATCAGACTACAAAGTGCCTCTTTCCGATGTGTGATAACCAGTGAGGTGTGCGAAACCTACAATTCAAAAACCTGCCACACCTTCAACATCAATTTATTGTTATCAAAACTCTTTGTCAGGTGACATAGTACCTAACATGCTCTTACACATGCTTATCTTCTTTACTGCGCTATACCTCTAGCTAATTGGTTTTCTCACTCTATAAGAATGATAAATCAAGCTGTTTCACAGAGTGACTGCATGCCAAAAACCACACAGCTGTTTTTCCAGCTAGATACCACACACTGGTGCAAAGGGGACTTTCGTAACCTTCCAATCTGTAAGCGCGTAGAAAAAACAACAACAGAAGAAGTATCTAAAAATAGTTGACAGCATCCAGATGTCATTCCACCACCACAAATATTGCAGCACATTAGTCACTGACCCCCTCTCGCCTGCTTTCCAGCCAGGTGGCCTGTGAAGGTGGAGCACTTAGGAGGTCATTATCGCCCCCATCTCGCTCTGTCACATCCACAGATGGTCTACCACTGACCTACGACACATAAAAATAACTCAGAGATTTAGATAAGTAAACAGTAAATGACACACAAGCAATAAATAGCAGTTTATATCTATTACAATTGATAAGATATACTTTATTTATCATAAGAGCTGGAAAATTCCTATGTTACAGCAGCCAAAACATTAAATACAGCCTCTAACAAACCAGCTTAAAAAGGTAGAATAGCTCAGTAATAAAGTACAATACAGCCAAAAAAAAGATTTAAAAAATGAAAGACATATGTGACAATAAACAAAAGAAATGATCTAAAAAAACCTACATGAAAAATGCAGTAACAAATATATATTTTTAAAACAAAATATAAGAGAATTAAAATAGTGTATTAAATGGAGTAACGAAAAAAACATCAGGCCCTTTCTTAAGAAGAAAAAGTTATGTTTGATTTATTATCATTATGCTTAAATTTAGTTGGATGGCACAGTTTGTCACATGCATAACAAAACATTATCATTTAAATCTGTTTATGTTACAGCTCTGTCAGAGAGGTGTTGCTTCAGATTTGGAGGCTGTAGTTTGTAAACTTCTACTTTTTTCCTACCACATTAAAATCATTAACAGCTGAAGTTAAGAAACAACACTCAGCTACAGGAGGCCGTGGAAGCAGGGCAGCCTTCGCAAAGGAAAAATTTACAGCACTAGACTGCAGTTAGTTAATAGTTTTAGCCTGTTTTCCTGAGTAAATAGAGCATGTTTTCACAGTAAAACAGAACGCAATAGAACAATTTAACCTTACTTACCTCTGGAGTTTCCGTGCCAACCGGAGACACTTGGCCCCACACAGGAAAGTTAATCAGGATGGGATTTTCAGTATCAAAGATATTCTTCAAGAAATGAGCTGTAGACTTGCTGTACTGAGTAGCTTCATTCATCTTACTGACATCCCCACCTTTAACTCTGTGTGAACCCAAGCAAAAATACACAAAATATGCAAAGGTATTTATCAGTTGTCATTTTAAAAAAACAACCACAGTCAACAGTGAATTGATCATAATGAAGGCACAAGTAACAGCACAAATAAGTCCATTTAAGTGTTTCTAGACAAAAGAATCTCTGTGACAGAAAATATTTTAGAACAGACTGCACAGATTGGTTGCACTGATAACATTTGATCTTTTCATGGAATTTGTTGCTAATAATAAAAATATATGTTATCATCAAACATGTCCTTTAACCCCCTCAGGTCTAACGGTGCAATGAATCTTTATAGAGCCTAAGATGTAACTTATGCCAGTGGCCGACGCCACTGCCAGCATGTAAGCCCTAGGCGATCGGACTGTGTAATTAAATTGTTCTATAAAGTTTTGTCAATCAGGGAACAAAGAAATAATAATTTTACTTGAAACACAAAAGAAAAATCTAATGTTTTTCAAAAAAAATCTGTTCTTTCCCTTCTCTAAAATACAGGGTTAGGATAGGGTTATCACCTCAGAGGTGAGGCTTAGACCTCTGAGGGCCGTTTATTGCCCAGGCTGTATATTTATATGGATCATAATGACAAGATTTTCTAGTGTGGATCTGAATTTGAATCAATTAAACTTTTCACAGTTTCTCACAGAAAATATCCTACTGAAAATATGATGGATTGCTATGTGGTGTCATTTGTGATCACAGAAACATGCATGCACACACGTTTTTAACATTACTGGCTTTGATTTTATTGAAAATTTCCAACTTCTAATACAGTGATTAGAAGTTGGAAATTTATGAGTAGGTCTGCTTGCAGTGAGCCACGGCTAACAGACTTACAGTAGTAAAATTTTCCGCTACAACACCCTGAGGCAGATTCCAAAGTGACAATGAAAACAGCTCAACGTCACAAAACATTTAAAACACAACAGAATCGACAGGAAAGATGTCTTTTTAGTTTTTGCTTTAAACTGAAGCATTCATCTATATTTTGCCAGTAAAATGACAGTGCCATGTGTTAATTAAGTCAATCCTTAATCCTTAATTCAGTCAGTCTTAAATTTTAAAATGCAATTTTTTAGCAGTACTGAAACAAAGAAAAAGTGACACAAGGATTGCCTAATATATGTAATTTTGTTTGTACATTTTGTGTTTTTGACAAAAAAAAAAATGAGTGAAACCATAATTAATAACATAAGAACATTTTAGATTATCTGTCACAGATAAATTAAACATTACATATATAGCTTGGTCACTTCGGGTTACATTTACAGATTATTCACAATTTATATAAATAATATGGGCAGTGGATTATACACACAATGATCTAGCAAATGATGCATGTGAAACAAAATATTTCTGAAGTACTAAAACATTTAAGATAAAAACAACTTGAAAACAGAAGCATGCAGGAGCAGTCGGTATAGTCAGATGTGGAATGTGAGTGGGATGTTATTCTGAGGAAAGATTGTGCTGTGAATTTTATTAGATCTTTGTTTTCCTGCTGATATTCCCCTGAACACTAAGTTATATTTACTTACTTTTGTCCTTCATTGCCAGTTGTAATAGAGAAAAAGCCCTGTCTTACATAACCCTCATCAGCCTACTGGTGACTGTGAGCAACAGTTCCCTCTGCTGTTCACAGCTGTGCATTATATAAGCGTGGCATGCTATTCGTTTTACCTGATATTAGTGCATACAAGAGAGCCATCTTTGAGGCCTACAGTGAGGAGTGTGCAACCGTCTGTGGAAAAGGACACGCTCCGGACTCCACCGAGACGGCACGAGTGACACTGCAGTTCAATGTACTGCTCCTAGAGGTGCGGCAATGCCACAGGGAATGAAAAACAGGATTCAAAAACATTCACAGCAAAAACGAAAAACAGGAAATTAAATGAGATCTAACCATAGAAGCAGTTTCTCTAATCCGTAGTAAACCATCTCGGCCCACAGAAGCCAACCATAAGGAGTGAGGGGCGAGAGCAAGAGAGGCAGGGCCCAGCGGATGACCCCTTACTTCCTGCACTGGTTTCAGCTCGACTGCCTGTTGAGCGGAGAGATCCCCTTTGTCCTGAGAGCATAGATCAGAGAGTAGAATAATAGTATCATACTAATATAAGATTCAAGATGCACACCTGAGACCATTACCTATGTAAAACTACAAAAAAAATCAGAGTGATGCTATGCTGTGACTTAGTTATACAAATGATTTGAGAAGAAAAAAGCCAAAAAAAAGCCAGCGGCAAACCTCAGGAAGTACAAATCGCTGAAGTGTTTTACTCCCATGGCAGTAAGCAAAGATCTCGCTTACTCCCAGAACACAGCTTTTAAGTGGACGAGGCACCCTGAATGTGAACACTTTGAGAACGTGGGAAGACAGGCAACCATGTCGGTCTATACTATCTGGACCTGCAGGACAGCAGACACATTGTAATATGCAATGAAGAACAGATAAATTGATAATTACAAACTGTCAAGCGTGTTTTTTCTGCTTATATTATTCATCTGACGCTGATTTTAATCTCAAAGATGGCACCTTAAAGCACACTAGCATCTCAGTTTTAGTTTTATAACTCTGTTTGCTCCTTCTTTGTGTCGTTGTGTGTGTTGTCCAACATAGTTTTCCAGTCTGCTGTATAAATAAAGGGTGTGATTTTGTAAACTGTTCATTCGCTGTCTTCATTTTAACTGTGTTAGTAACAACATGTCTAAACATTTCTGTGTGATACATCACATTAAGTACTATTAATCCATTATGGGAATGTGGTCTACTGTCGGTTCCTTGTTTTGAACACTGCCAAGATATTTCCTTGGATAAATAAAACATAATGGATAAATAATGCATTTTTTCAGGCTTAAAACGATAAGAACAGAAGACAAGTAGAAGCCTATCATTCATCGTTTATTAAACCTGTCTACAGTACTGTTCAAAATCTCAAGCCGTCTCCCAGTTCTTTATATTTTGTTCCTACAATGGGAGATCGGTGCAGTGAAACATGTGCAAACATAAATGGAAATATAGTACATAAAGTAAGAACAGAGTTTCCACAGTTCTATCAAGCTTGAAAGTCAATATTTGGTATGCCCACCTTTATTCTTCAACATAGCCTGAACTCTCTTAGACAGCCTTCTTGTCATTTCGTTAAGTAATCTTCAGGAATCATTCTCCAGGCTTTCTGAAGGAAATTTAAAGCTCTTCTCTGGATGTTGGCTGCCTTTTTTTTTGTTTTTGTCAAGAAGATTCCACGTGGCTTCCATAATGTTTAGGTCCGGGTTCTGGGGAGGATAATCTCATAGTGTCTCAATGTGTGTTTCTCTATGCAGGTATGTGTTTACTGCATTGGCAGTTTGTTTTGGATCATCATCATGCTGAATAATTAAGCTGCTGCCAATCAGACACTTTCCAGATGGTATTGCATTGCAA
Organism: Tylochromis polylepis; assembly: GCA_015107715.1. Classification (NCBI taxonomy): domain Eukaryota; kingdom Metazoa; phylum Chordata; class Actinopteri; order Cichliformes; family Cichlidae; genus Tylochromis; species Tylochromis polylepis. The sequence continues at coordinate 823 of VVHJ01033006.1, read as the reverse complement.
TTCCATCAATTTTGACAAGATCTCCAACACCACTGGCTGAAATCCTGCCCCAAATCACGATGGACCATGTTTTATAGATGGTTGGACATACTCACTGTTGTACCCCCTGATCATTCTGTTTACATTTTGGATTCATCACTCTATAATATTTTTTCCACTGGTTTTCAGTCCAGTCCTTGTGTAATTTAGCACACCTCATCCTTTTCTGCTTGTTCCCCTTCCTCTTAAATGGCTTCTTAACAGTCGTCAGATGATCTCAGTAGGCTTTAGCGAACAGTAGATGGATCAAGTGAAGGGTCAGGTGCAGTTACAGTTTGAGCAGTTACAGGCCAATCTCTAAATTACCGTTAATTGCTAAGCTTCTAGAAAAGGTTGTGGCTAAGCAACTTCTAGCAGTCCTGGACAAACATAGCATTTTTGATAGGTTTCAGTCTGGCTTTCGTAGATTTCACTCCACAGAAACAGCCCTTCTTAAAGTTTCTAGTGACATTCTGATGAGTAATGATGCAGGAAAATGTTCAGTTCTGCTTATGTTGGACCTCACGTTGGCTTTCGACACAGTTGACCACCACATTCTGCTTGAAAGGCTAAAACACTGGGTTGGTATATCTGGAACTGCCTTGGAGTGGTTCTCCTCATATCTACATCACTGATGTTTTTCTGTGGTAGTCTCTGATTTTAGGTCATCCTCTACCTCCCTTACTTGTGGTGTCCCTCAAGGTTCGGTTTTGGGGCCTTTATTATTTTTAATATATCTTCTCCCCCTCCAGCATATAATGGGCTCTTTTGAGGACATTTCCTATCACTGTTACACTGATGACAA
>VVHJ01033005.1:54419-67499 GCA_015107715.1 Tylochromis polylepis | reverse complement strand
GAATATATATATATGTATATATATATGTGTGTGTGTGTGTGTGTGTGTGTGTGTGTGTGTATATATATGTGTGTGTGTGTGTGTATAAACTAGTGCATAAAGCCTTCAGTTTAATATTGATTTGGACTGGTGATTGTAAATATTTCTTTACATTCTCCCCCACAAACTGTTGGCTCATCATATGTAGCCCACAGTATTACTCGTCTCAAGTGATCTACTGTTACCAGGCCTTGCTGACACCAGTGTCTGCCAACCCCAGGGATATTATGATTGACCTGCAGCAATTTCTTGCCTCCATTTGAGCATGCACTATAGCCGTGAACAACATATCACTTTGTGGTCTGTGTTGTCTAAGTTTATATTATCTCTGTCGATATTTACTAAGACATTAACAATCTTGAAGAATGTCACCATTTTTTCCCCCAGTAGCACTGCCTCCTCAGCAGAACAGGGTCTGCAAGGGTAATGTTTTTTTGGTTTTTTTTTCTAATTTGTGATACAAACTGAAGGTCTGATAGTTTCAAAGCATGTTTAACTAAGATATATAGTGCTTAGGTAAGAACAAAGAACGGGCATGTTTGAATCTGATTTTGATTGGTATCACTCTTGTTATAAATGCACTTTTTCTGACATTTGTGTGTTTCCTCACTTTTGTCCTTCCTATTCTTTATGAATTAAACAGCATTTGCTAGAAAAGGTAAGCTAGCTATGCAGTCAAGTAGCTACATTACTAAAGTTTTGCTAGAAGTTGCTGTAAAATCTCTGGGATAGAAATGTTATCACAAAACTTACTTATACTTTGATATGAGATTTTAGCTAACAGTGGTTTGGGAATGGCTATTGAAGATTTGCACAGAAGACTTGAACAAGGGAAGATATATAACTCCTTTTTACAATGCAATGCCATACTCTTTGGATGCTACGTGATTGGAGCTGGTTTCCTCCCACAACAGGAAACTGACCCAAAGCAGAACTTCAAACTTCGCAAAAACTAAAGTTTTAAGCGAAGAAGCAGTCAGTTGTGCACTGTCTGCAACAGTGGGCAGATCTCAAATGAATATTAATGAGATAGTTTTTGCAAATGTACAAAATAAAGAACAGAACAAGCCTTGTCTTGAGCCTTCTTATATATGCAAGTGACACACACACACGCAGGTCTCACATATTTTAACCCAGATTTGAACCCTATTTTAAGCAGAGTGCATGAACTGACTTTATGTATTTTTTTTTTTTCACAACACAAGATTTGTGTTGTGAGATTTGAAGCAGACGCATGTTAAATTACATGAGTTCAAATCTCAATCTGACTTGAGGATGGATGTTTAACAAGATTCAGATGAAATGTGTCTAAACAGGCCGAATTCACAACTCCTGTAAGCCTATGACTTCTGGATATGGGATTATTCTTCAAGAAAAGTAACCTTTGAAAAGTAAAAATATATTTTCAGTGAAAATTATTACTTCTATTCAGCTACCCTAAAAACAACAACAGCATTGCGATGTAAATTATAGGTCATATTATACATGTCTGCCTGTTCTCACCTGTCAAAACAGGTCAGGTATTCTCACTATTTTAATGGCGACTTTCTTCCAAGTACTCGACCATGCTTAGTGTCCTGAGTTCTTCCGTACTCTTTCATTTTCTTTATGGCTTTATATCATTTTATCTGCGGCAGATAGAATCTGCCTGTGTCAGAGAGCTGGCAGCAGCTGCCCATTAGATCTGCATGAGCACTAATATTAAAATCAATATTTACATTCCTAACTTTGAAATCTTATTCTGCATGTCAGTGATTTTTTTTTCTTTGTTTAAATTAGCAGGAGACCTGTTGGCACACTTATATAGATTCCAAGATGGTGGTGGTGGTCAAAAACACATAGCTGGAAGAAGAAAATCATAGCTGTACTAGTGGAAGGTGAGATCAGATACTTTGGCCAATGCCATGAAGCAGTCAAGGCCATGAAACTACATGGAATCCCAGCTGTTTCCATAGTTTAGTCTCTTGACGCCTGGAGCAGAAAAAGTAGTCTTAACAAAAACCTTTGGGTCAGAAGTTAGGCTGGTGCTGTGCTTTACAGCGTGCAGGTGCTGCTGTTTTCTGATCACTCATACTGAGCTTTTTTAGCCATGGGTAATGCATGGTAAATTCAGTGTATCTGTTTTCCCATACAGGGTGTTGTGTAATTCAAGGTTAAAAAAAAAAAAAAATTAAAGCTCAATAAGGCCTTAAAGAAGTTTAAAAAATCACTCTGTATGCTGTGAATATGGCTTCAAAAAAGTCAGAATTGATCGAGAGAATTGCACATCTCTGCTCTTTATCTTTATCCCTTTGTGTATATTTCTAAAGATCAGAAAGTAGCGAGTTGAAATATTGCTCAATAAACTTGAACTTTGACAAACTGAACATTCATTGAAAATACAATAGAAGCCCCTCAATGGATTTTTAGATAGAGCACCAGCAGTCGTTACACTTTGGATGGCCTGGATTTGAAGATACTGAACAACATCCCACCTACCTTCCATGTGATTTCTCACAAATAGAATATGCTTAATCTTACTGTATATAGGTCCTGTGTCAGTTTTTTGCTGTCACACTAAGTGATCTAAATGTTGTGACCTTTGAAGAAGATAAGCTTCCTTTGGCTGACTTGAAGAGTTTGGAATAACGCCTTCAACCATTAATTTGTGGCTCTGCTAACCATACGAGGGCTATGAGCCAAGGTTATTGACCTTTCACGCCTGTCACTAGTGATAGAGGGACCCACACCCAGAAGGGAAAATAAAATGTGCTTATTAAGGAGCCAAGCTTTGTATCAAACCGATGGGGCAGCTTTATCCTCCCAGGTTTTTTTTGGTGGGTTTTTTTTTGGTGTTGCTTTCCTTCAAATCATTACTGTTTTTTTTTTTTTCTTTTAACAGTGTTTGAACAATTGTTTTCAAATAAATTAGACAGCGAGAGCACATACAGCTAGAATTACACAAAATCACAGTGCATCTATGAATATGTCTGGGAGAGATCAGGGTATGTAATGTGCAGACTCCATGGAGGATTAAAACTTGGAGCACAAAACACATTACAGCAGCCAGTCTTAAACTGAGGTCATTATTATCTGATGGATTCAGAGCCACTCATGAGCCTTTCTGCAAAGATAATTTGAAGGACCTTGGAGTTTTATTTCAATCACAAATCTTTCTTTTTTTTGTTTTGTTTTCTGTCTTCACAATTCTTGCTTATGCTTTATTGTGGCTGGAAGACAATGGAGTAATCTAACAGGCAGAAAACCATTTGAATAAAATGAAGCATGTAAAGAATGTTTGTGTGGACTGTGGAGAGCCAGAGCTGTGAATAGCAAAGACTGAGCACATGTTATTTCAGCCCTGTTCTCCCTCTGAGCTCCCAGCCTGTAAAATCTTGTGGGAGGGATGCATTTATATTGGATCAACATGCTATGATGTTATTTTTTTTTTACAGCCCCGCTGGTTTTATGTTCATAATCATACCTGTTATCTTACGGGATTCAACTAAAACCGGTTTTATATAGTGTGGAGAAGCTCTTCTCACTGTGATGCATTGTTTGTATATAGGTCTGCAATTACGTCCCAGTGGAAATGGAAATAGATAAAAACAAGAGACTTGTACCATAAATGTATTTTAGTTATTAGACAACTTTCTCAGTGTGGTCTAAAATAACGGCAATTTATTATTGTGCATTTGTTTTGTTCACATATGTACCTCAGCTATTGCGTGCTTGCTTCACTATAGTCCAATTTAGAGAATCAGTAAAATTATGCTACTTGCACCATCCTCCAAGGAGGGCTGGTATTTTTTCAAGTGTTTGTTTGTTTGTAGGAAGATAGATATAGGTTGAGGTAAAAGGACTAATGCATGAGAATTGTGTGCTTGAGCGTACTGTCGGTGAGTGCAGTGCCTACTTATGCATTACGGTGGTGGTGGTGGGGCTTGTTTTTGTGCTTAAATGGGCTGTTTATCAAAATGTACAGTATGTATAAAACTGAAAAAAATATTATCTTGGCCTGTGGGTAGCAGGGGTGGGTATGAGTGGGAGTGTGTATTTTGGACCTGAAAAGCTCCATATCGCAAGAGCTTATACGTCGAGCTGGTGCTGTAGACAAGTGGGTGGCAGCTGATGGAAAAATATGCACTTAGGGTATGATCACACTGTAGCTAAGCATGGCTGTCACCTAAATCTCAGGTTCACACACAGTTCAGTTACAAAAGAGGAGGACCCCAAAATGCTGGAAATGAAAAAGTAAAGCCAGAAAAAAAAAATCTGGCTGAATTTCAGCTTGTATTTATTTGAAGTTTACAATGTGTATTGAAAACACTCTGGCGAGATAGTGTGGCAGCATCACTCATAACCTTTTTACTTTCTCCTCATTTCTCTTGGAGGTGTGACTTGCCTGTGCCCTTTCAGTCGCAGATACAGATATAGAGACGTGAATAAGATGTAACATCCTAACATTTTCAATCCAGACGGTGTCTTTGCACAGGGGCCGCCTCAGAATGTGGGACATTTTGCAGTCTGTGACCGATTGCAGCACTTCATACTGAACACTTCTTTAAAAAAAAAAAAAAGCCATGAAATTTATCAGAAAGAAGAGTAAGTACTGTGCGAAAGTCTTGAGCACCCCTCATTTCTTTATATTTTACTTCTGAGCCAGACTTTCTTGTAAGATTTTAAAGTGGTCCTGAATAAGCATTTCTCAAGGTTTTCTGAAGGTCTTTTAAATTTGTTTTTTGGGGGTTTTTTTCTCCAACTTTGGTTGCTGTTTCACTCATTTTCAGTCCAGTCCTTCTACCTACTTGCTGTTCACAAGAGCTCTATCACAAATGGTCTGAGTGAAAGAGTGGCTTACAAGAAGCTATTTCTAAGTAAGGGAAAGAGGGAGAAAAGGCTAAAGTATGCCAAATTACACAAAAGCTGGGCTGAAAATTAGTGGCAACAGGTCTTATGGAGTAATGAATGTAGATTCTAAAGTTTTTGGTTCAAATTGCCATCAGTATGTATGAAGCAGGTCAGGAGAGAGGTACAACAGCAGGAGGTACGAGCTTCTGTAAAACATGGTGTTGGAGATCTTGTCAAAACTGACGAATTATGAATGCAGAAAAGTACAGCGAGATTTTGATCCGCCATTCAATGCTACCTGGAACGCGTCTGATTGGCAACAGCTTCATTTTTCAGCATGACAATAATCCCAAACACACCTCAATGCAGCAAAGGCATAGCTGGATAGAAAAACCCACAATGGACCTCAACATTATTGAAGCAGTGTGGGGTCATCTTAACAAAGAACAGAACAAAAGGCAGCCAACACCCAGAGAAGAGCTTTTTGAATATCCTTCAGGAAGCCCGGAGAACTATTCCCGAAGACTACTTAAAGAAAAAACAAGAAAGCTTGCCTAAGATCAAGCTTGTGTTGAAGTATAAAGGTGGCCATACCAAACATTAACTTTCAAGCTTTTTAGATTTGTACAGGTTTTTGGTTTGTTTTTATGTTTTTTTTCTCAGTACATTGCAACACTTATCTGACTTTAGACTTTTGTCCAGTATTGTAAATAATGTTACTTTAATAAAATGAAAGTGCTGTTTATTTGAACTATGCAGCCCTGGCGCTTTTGGCTGTTTGTAACCTTTTAACTTACCATGTTCTGCTCTCATGGAGTTTGCCATTTCTAATCTTGGTTGGTGGTTGATAGGGCTGTCAGTCAGAAACACGCAGTACGAACCCTAGCTGGCCACCTTAGTCCATTTGTCATTAGTGTTTGAGTCAGGTTTTTACTGGAAATGAGAAATTAGCATTCACTCACGTCACTCCTTTGTGGAGCAATGATGGTTGGTGTGGTGATTTTGCGGAAACACTGTTCCACTGATTGTCTTTTCAAAGAGTAAACAAAGAACTTTTTTTTCAGATTAGAACAGTCCTAAACAACAGACAGCTGTTGATGATTTACCAGGTTGACATGGCATTATTAAGTCAGCATTTAGTGTTTGTTTAAAGCTGCTATCTCCTCCCCCACACTTCTCCTCACAGCACGCACACACACACACACACAGCTTGTCTTTTAAAGGAGATCTTATTGGATAAATAGCGGAAAACAACTGCGGTGAACCCGTTTGAATGTTTCCCCTCTGTCCTACCAAGAATGTGTTGTCTTGGAGAGCTGAGGTCAGACACACAAACAAGGCTTTGTTCTGCATTTACCAGGCTTATTCTGTGCAGAGTGACTGTAGTGGGCAACACTGGCACACATTGTTCGTTTATGCATCCGCTGAATGATTGAGTAGTTAATTGGAAGAGAATATTTATGTATGAGTGTCAGTGCTGTGTATTAGTTTTATTTAATTTTGACTGTCATCACAGTCACAAACATCTTCTGAATTACAATATATCGAAGTTTTGCACTCTGAGGCTTTTCCATAGACCAAAAAAAATTGCATTCAATTAAATGCACTTATGTTTTTCAGAATTCAGACTATGCATGTAGTACATGCAAGCATGCAGTGCTGCTATTATATGAGAATTTAGATATTTTATTTATAGCGTTGAATAGAGATGCCATTTCTAAAGCAGAGCTGCATAAATTAATTTCCTGAATGACGATATCACCAAATTACTGTGTGATAAAGAAGATTCGTACAAATCTTCTTTTTTTTTTTTTTCTTTTTTTTTACAAACGGTGAGACTAACAACCAGAGCATCTTTGTAGGTATTTGAAAACATCTGAGCAGCATTCTATGAATCCCGTCCCAGAAAGCGTCTAGCCTTTACGTCGCCTCAACCCTGGGCTTCCATTTATACGTCTGGTTGCAGTGTGCTTGGAAAATGCAATTGCACAACCCTTGAGTTGTGTCTGTTTGAAACAAGGCAGGTGAGACACAGGTGGCATCCCTTATTCTTTCTCCATTTCATAACAGTGTCCATTTCACTGCTATCCACTTCCAGCAGATCCATTTCTAGCATGCCCCACAGGTGAAAATGGTGGTTCCTTAGTTGCTTATCATGCCCTCTACCAGACCAACAAGGGGTCTAAGCATGTGTATACAGGCGCCTGTGCGCCACTGTTAAATTCCATTCTGTGCTGGATAAGTGGGGATTGGCATTTTCTCTGCCCGTCAGAGGGGGGTTTCATCTGCTCGAAAACGTGACAGCTGGGCAGAATTTTTTCACTCTTCCCCTATCAGAAAGAGAGACAGAAATGAGGAGAGTCACACAGAGAGTGGGGTAGCCACAGTTTCCTGGCTGCGGCTTGAAACGTGGCAAAAGTTGGCACATGTGGTACGAGTTAGCTCTAACATAACAGTTTTTTTTAAGAGTGGCCTCAAACATATAAGATGTGGAGCCAACTTCTGTTTTCTTTCGTTTGTCATGATGCCCTAAACAGTGAGAAGTAATGGGAGGAAGGGCATAAGAAAAGTAATTTATGTGTGGACTAGAAGCATGAGATGAGCCCTCCCTTTGGGATTAATGGGAGTCTCTGTCTCTGTTCACAGGAAATATGAAAGGCCCTTTGTTGGTAAAGGGCTTGCTGCTGCCAGCAAATAACTACCCCCTGTCATATCAAAAAATCCCCCAACCTCTAAATTCATTGCGTCCTCTGCTGCTCATCTTTCACCCCCTTTTTTTTCTATAAGCCTATGCTGTTTTCTGTCAAAGTCGCTCATTTATGATTCTACTCTGCGTCTGCTGTACGGAGGCCCATGAGACACTAGCTCGTATTGTTAGTATTCACTGTCACTTCTAGGGTTCCGGCCATTGGGTGAGCAGGGAGAAGAGTAGGAGCAATAGTCCTGTACAGGTGGTGATTTATACCTTCACCTGTGAAACCCATGTTCACCCTTTTGTCTGTGCTTTTTCTGCCTGCGTTTAATTTCAGGACGCGCTATCTTATCAGGCAGGGAATAACTGGTTTGCTGTGGTTGATGTGCCACTTGTGGGCTGTGCTGGTGGTAATGGTTTATTTTTTGTGTCGGTGCCGGTGTGTGTGTGTGTGTGTGTGTGTGTGTGTGTGTGGTGACTAAGAACACCTCCTTAGGCTGCTCTAAATTAAGAGTGGCCTATCAGTGAGAGGGAAATGACTGTTTGGCACTAGACTAGCAGTGTGCTTTTCATCAGGTCACACATTGGTCTCCTCACACCTGCGGCTCAGGACAGCAGGGTGAAAGGCTGTTGGCAGGTGTTAATTGCTAAAAGAAATAAGACAGTGGAAAACGAGGCTTGATGCCGTTTGTGTTTTTGCGATCATTTTGGTTTTTCACGGAGCTGATATTTCACACATATATCATTTTTATTTTTGCATCTACACTGGAGGAGTAAAGAATTTCACCAACATTTTTTTCTGTTATTTGCTTGCGTTTAATTAAATTTCTCGGGTTTGTACAAAAATCCCTCATTGTTTCAGAGTTTACTACAACTCGTTTTTTCCCCCCAACTTTTCATTAAGCTCTTGGCTCACTGTGTATTGTATACACTGCACTTTTTTTTTATATCAAACAATCTTTTTTCCTTCTACTAAAAACTCTTGCCTTTAAAAAGTTAGTTGTTTAAAGCTTTCAGTCATACTCTCAGCAACGTCTGCCTCAGCATTTAATAAAAAGCGCATAATCTATTGGCTCCATATTGACTTCCCCAGGCTGACTCCAATGGATTTGACATGGATAACATGGTTGTGTTTGTAACGAAAGGGAGGGGAGGGGATTTAATAAAAACAGGAGACCCCCAACTGAAAAAAGGATGTAGGCAGAGTGAAATAAGAAGAGAGGAACTTAAATTAAGAGGGCTCAACTTGGCAAAAACCACAGGTTGTTTGGGGCAACTGAAATGGTGCTGTGCAAGCTGCCTCTCTCACACCCTCCCTTCCTGAAAGCTAACATTCAGGCATTCATCAGGACTGAATATGAGCCTGACATTAAAAGACTGAAAGAAAATGTACACACTGAACATCTTCCCTATAAATGATTTATGACTGACTCATCTAATTCTCTTCATGGAGTGTAGATCGTCAATGAGCTTCATTGTTAGATGTTATTCTATGCTTTAATTGTAATACTGGGGACGCCATTCATTTGTTTAATTTACTAGACTGGGTACTGATGGCTGTGCTGGCGTAGTAGGAGGGAGTTTAATGGCCATCTTCTGGAAAGGATAAGGCTTATTAGGTCTGATGGGCCTCCTGTCTCATGTAACCTAATGTGGTCATGATAGACAGAGGATTCTGGGTTTGGATGCATTGGAACTATAAATCGAAGCATATTCCCAGGCTCTGGACTTTGTAATTGCCCATTAAGGGCCATGTTTGTAGATGGAGAGGCCAGATGTCCCTGATGTGGCTGAAGGTCCAACGTGTGCTTTGAGGCAGCATGCAGTTAAAGTGAGGAGGAGCATGGACTGGACATTACCCCCTCATTAAAATGACCCATTCTCTGCAAGCAGGCTCATAAAAAACCCTTTAATGTTCTTAACAGAGGAGCTTCACAATTTGCCCACAATTCCACAGCCGTAAAAGAGGGGGAATTGAATTCCATACAAATTCTCTGCTGTCTTAGCTCACAGCACCAGCTGTCTGTCCATGTTTAAATCTAACCCATGGGCGCCACTCCCTCTCAGTTTAGTGTGTTCCATATGCTACATGGATCTTAAAAGCTCAGCTCCCACTGGTCTATTTGAGCAGAAGACTCTTACTGGATTGAAAGAGACATTTGCAAGGACAACATCAGACATTTTAGTATTTCATGTAAGAAAACAAATGATCCTGGTGATGATAACCTGATGGATTTGTGGTACAAAAATAAGGCTTCTCATGTTACCACTCACATCATTTGTCCATTATTCTCTATTTCTTAGTAAATATATGCAAATGTGTACTTGGTTCTGTGAAACCGGTTGTCATGAGATGGATGGTAATTTAATTTACTCCAGGCGCACAGTCAGGCATAGTGTTACTGTCATATTGTTCATGCACGGCAACATCAAACCCCCGCTTTAGACAATAAACTGGCACGATTTGAGGCAACTCCTAAGCATTAGTTAGCATTGTATATTTTTAGCAATGACAATATGGTACAAAGTAAATACTGAAGTATGTATAGCTGTTTTAGAGCTTCTGCGTAAATCTGGCTCAATATGCAATACTGCTAACAACGATCTCAAACAAAGATTAGCCTATGCTCACTTAATAATTAATGGACAAATTATTTTCAAACTTTTATTGAACATTATGTAGTTTTTGAAAGCTGAGTGTAAATGCATGCCACACAAACATACAGTTAAATTTCTACTTTTGTTCATATTGCGACGTGGATAAAATGAAAATTGTTTGGCCTGTAAAACCCACTGCACAGCTGCCATTGATCTGCAGGGGTGGGGGTGTCTGTGGTGCTCCTCCTAATGTGGATCCCAGTGAGGTCAAAAGGCAAATGTTTGTGCTTACAGGTCTTGCCGGTATCCCAGATTGCTACAGCTGTCATGTTATCCTCCTTTCGCACATAAATTCCAGCTCAAAACACAACACAGTATCTTCAAACATCGCAGCTGCAGACACTTTAACAGGTCTGCTGTTATTTTGACAGAAGTCACGATATTCAATTGTTAGGTTTCCGACGCCACCGCCCTCAGACTAACCAGAAAACTCAGCTGTAGCTGTTGAGGATGAAATCGCATTTATCGCTCTTATAACGGCGTGCACTAATGGCAGCTGAAACAAGAACATACATTTTTAGAAGGGCTGTGTTCTGGAGAAAGTAAATTCTCCGCTATGCTTGTTTAGTGTGCAACAATCCCCCGCCCACCATGCCTGTAATTTAATTGTTTTCTTTCAGTGGAATGTTAGCCTTGCCTGTATGCTGGCTATAATGAGTGCCAATGGAAATCTTATTTACACTAGATGGTTTAAAAAGTGTTGGCCAGCACAGTGGAAAGTGTCTGCTCTTTTTCTGATGGATGGGTCTTTTAATGTGACAGCTGAAAGAAGCCCTGCAGTTTCTGCCATGGGCCAGGATACAATAAAACATCTACAAGCAGAAGACTACTTTTACCGCCTTCTTTTTCTCTTTGCTTCACAATGCCTTTGTAGCGCGTCTTGCTCTGTTCCCTCTGCTCTTCTTGTTTGGGCAAAAACTAATATGCAACAGACTGCTTCAGGTTACAATGCAGCATGTAAGATACTTTTCAAATGGTTAATATAAGGGGTTATAGAAGAGGTGCAGGGATAAGGGCTGAAGGAACGCAGCACCAAGGGAGGAGCTACTTTCCCCTTTGCTGCTAGGCTCAAAGCATTCAGCTCCTGCCCATTGTGTGCTCTTCCTGAAAAGGATTTGTGATGGGGATGATCTTTGACCTCTCTACACCCACATTATGTAAATGTGTGCACAAAAGAGAGAGGTGATACTATTATTTTTCTGCAAACTCAAGGAGCGTTAGTGGGTTTGCTTTGATTTTTGTGAGTTTGCTGATAAGCCAGATATTTATTTGCATGTTAAAGTAGTTATTATACATTTGTCACTGGATTTCTGAAGGGGGTTTTTTGGGGGGTGAAAATTGCTGGACAAAAAGCTCCTCGAGCTGTGAAGTAGCACAGATAGACATAATGTAAGCTATACCTGTTGTCATGCAACTGAGCTTCTTCTGTATGTTGCTAAGGTAGTGGTTGGGAAGGTAACTGGATCCCCCTTCGACATCCCTTCGATGCCCTCCGCTCAAATGCTGTTATTGTCCCTGTGCACAAAGGATGGTGGGGGGGATGTGTAATGTAAGATGAAGCAACACGCTGAGGTTCATGGACAACGCCCTTTCCCAGACTGTATCCACGTATATCAGCTAACCATTTCTGGCCTTAGAGGTTTTAGATTTCACACCAAGGAGACCATCTTGTCAGCTACGAGGGGAATAAACATAATAACGACTGATTGTCTCCAAGCATTCAAGCATTTTAATTGATGTTTGTATATTTATAAAGCTGAATAGTATGAGAAAAAAAAGGTATAATACCGACTGATGTATTTAGTATATGGATATAATATGAAAAAGGAGCTGACTCAGTAGGCCAATATTATAGTCCAAAGTATTTTTGAATATCAGTGGGACACCGGGCTTCAATAAGCGACTCATCAGTTATCATTTTGCTGTGTTTGTTTTAATCAGTCATTAAAAAAATCCTGTTGCCCTTCCCCTCCTGCCTTTTGTGTGCAGCATTAATGATTTTAACAGCTCCCTGGTTGACACTTTAGTAATGCAAGTTACACAGCTGGACTTAATGGCTCTCAGTGTTGTCTTTTTACACTTTGCAATGCGTTTCAAAGAAAGTATGGCCTTCGCACTCAATAAACTAAAGCTTTGCATCTGCGTGATTGGCAGTTGTTGTTAATGTGCGTCTACTACTGAAAATGTGCAGGCAATGGTGGGCGTTGTGGCCTGTAGACTAGCATGTTAACACTATACGCACAACGTTTTCCTGTGCTGATAGAAAGAGTTTGTGGTTTCCAGTATTTAATTTGAACCAGTCTGATTTCACCTGCGCCGTTCCAGCTTAAAAGTATTTTTAGAGGTGGAAAATGCATGTTGCTGCTTAAAGGGTCAAACCCAGCGATACTCACTGTCAAAAGCTATCTAGATTTTAATTTAAAACATTTGCTGGACGCCCATGAAACAGCCTGCTAAGTGTTTTTCTTTTGGTAACACAAGTACACTGTCAGCATTTCTGCACATCAAGATCCATTTGAAATGTGTTCTTCAGTTTTTTAATTAATTCAGCATTTGCAAATATGCGGGACCTTTTGCTTGTTTTTAAAAACTCAGCCTGACTCTGATGTGCATGATTCGAACCATATGCTGCAGGAGCTTAAAAGGTTTCCACTGCATCAACAGACACAGCTGGCCAGCAGTCTGTGATCTCATAGCATGACATGTTTGCTGTATTTTGCTGCATTGCCAAAGCCCTACCTCTGCTAACAAATTTTTTTTGCCCTCAGATGCCAAATCGCATGCTGATGAATAACCTTCCAAAGTATCCAGTGTTATGCTTTCGTTCAAAAACAAGAGCTGGTGAATCAGATGCTGCGGTG
>VVHJ01033005.1:15639-42955 GCA_015107715.1 Tylochromis polylepis | reverse complement strand
CATTTTTTTTAACCCCAATCCACAGCCACCCCCCTCCTATGCTGCATCGGCATTTCTGTCCAATTCGAGCCTTCATCGTTGTGCCCATGATGACATGTGTGATAGGGCGTGGCAACCAAGACCTCTTTTCACCCTGTACCTCAGGGAGCCAACACATCTAGCTATAGATAAGCAGCAGTGCCACACTACACATTTCTCTGGTTTTATAAGCCACCAGAGCAAGCCTGATAAATGAATAGACACATGCAGGACATTCACATTCATTATCATTGGAAATGGTTGTGCCTGCTGGGAGTTTTTGTAGCAATTGCTGTGGGGCCTGACTGTTGAAGGGCCTCTCAGAGGTGTCCTGATGGCCAAATTTCAGGCAATGTTAAGGAGCTGTAGCTCAGCTCAAGAAGAGGCCTGGGCTTAAAAAAAAACTCACGGGGGAATGATGCTGTAAAGTGCATGTCTGCACACATTCACAAAAGACTCATTGTTAAAAGTGCCAGTAGGGCAGAACATGGAAAATAGGAGGCAATATATGGTATGAACCTCCAAATTGAAGGAGGTATTTATATGTAAGTGGGGCCATAAATGTCAGGTAAATTTTTTGGGAGAGAAGCCAGTAAGGCTAGATAGACATTTGTTGTCTATTAATTGCCTTTTTAAGGTTAGTCATACCATTGCTTGTGTGGCATTCCTACTTATTGATAAAATCCCGAATGAAATGTCCCTCAGTACAAGGAGGAGGGGAGAAAATGGTACAGGTGAAAGAATGCAGAGGTGGATAAAAATGTCAGAGCATTTGTTTCAATAATCAACCAAGCACTAGCCTCTTTATTCCTGCAACTGCATCTCATTAAGTAATTAGGTAGAAAAATTCAATGAGCTAATTAACTGATAATTAATGAAATAATCAGCTAATTTGATCAAATCTACGAACATTTGCAGAAAAGCATTCTATAATTCTTAATCCACTTCAGTCAGAGCAGTGTGAGACTACCTACCTTACGCAGTGTGAAGCATTTTGAATCTTTTGACTGCCTTCAGTTTTGTAAGCTTTTTTGACAGCCTCTTACTCTGTGTTCTGCCTCTGAGTATCTGCTGACTTGGGCTGGATGGTGATAGCCTGAAGGCTCAGAGTTTACATGTACCTGTCTTTAAGGTAAAACCTTCAGAGGGAGAAGGTCATTTATCTGATGTCAGCAAAAAGAAAACAAATGGTCAAGGTAATTGAACCAGAAGGGGGAAAGGTCAATAGAGAGTATATTCCAGTATGGAAGAAAGATGGTGTCATTTTTATCTTTATTATTTGAACTGCTGGATATGAACAGGTTGTAATGGAATGCAGAACATGGTCCTTGCAAAAGCTGTTCTCTTCTCATTTTGAAGAATGAATATGTGATTCCACTGCATGCCAATTTTCAAACTTTCCTCGGGCAACCTCATTGATTAATTCTCTCGCTTTCTCTTTTCTTCTCGCTTCTGTCATCACCAAGAGATTTAATAGTTGCAAGATGTGGTGTGCTTGTGGGGATTTCCAGTAGACCTTAAGCAAGTCTGCTGCATCCTCAAAACCCAGAGGAACTCAATGCTCTCCAAGAGCAGATGATGCTCTGAAGACATGAGCAAGTCCCCAGAGAAGCAGCACAAAGGAAGATTAGGCACCCACCTGCAAGGGTTTTGTTAAGTTATTCCACATCTGCTTTAATAATTCAAAGCAGCATCAGCAGAGCGGTCATACAAATGATATATCTGTTTTTCGAGTATGGGGTGGGGGGGAGATGTTTGGGGTGGGTTTTGGGTTAACGGGGAAACATATCCATACACGAAGAAATCACACAAAGATGTTCTTAAGTGTTGAAGTATGTGTGCATGTTTGTGTGTATGTGCTTGTGCACGCACCTGCAGGAGCTACATAGGTTGTGCTGGACTGTCACTCACTTGTAACATGAACCAGTGTTGTACCACTGCCACTGTGGCACCTGTGGGACTCGAAGCTCCACCTGTCTGACGCTTCTGTGTTTTTTTTGTTTTGTTTTGTTTTTTTTGTGTGAACTTGCCTATAAAATAAATACTCATACACATCCACACTCCCACACATGCCCACACCCACGCAAACAAACAAACAAACACACACACACACACACACACACACACCTGTCTTTCATCGGGGGACAATGCTGCATGGAATGGCTTTAGCTGGAAAAGAAAATAGTATTTAACTAGCAGAATAAACCATGTTTATGCACTTGCCTCGTAGGTTCTTAAACACAAGGAAGCATGTAGACTAGTCTAATTTATACATCTCCCTGTTAATGTATTGTTGTGGGTTTTGGGGCTTTTCATTAATAGCCCTTAAGGGGCACTCTTCCTCTCTTTTTCTTTAGTTATTTTTTTTCCTCCTTCCATCTTTCTCCTCCGCTGCACCTGTTTTGAGCAATACCTTTGGGGCACAGCTTGAAGTGAATAATGTATGAGCATGAGAAGGAGAATCAGAAAACCTTTGTGGACCTTCTGTCTGGCTGCCTGTCTTCCTCCTCCTTTGTCTATATCCCTCGCTCTTTCTTCTTTATTTTGTGGGGTTTTACAGTTAAACTAATTTTGAACTCAAATCTATTTGTCTCTGTCTCTTGCAGTGAGGTTTGTCAGCTGTGGCCGTGGTGGTCTGATGCGGTTTGAATGCAGCAACCCATCTGACTTTCGGATAGAGGCCAACGGAGTCATTTATGCAGCCAGGACTTTTCAGCGCTCCACACTCCCTGTGTCACCGTTGCTGATCACGGCGAGTGACACCGCCACTCAGCAGCAATGGGTGGCCCAAGTCAGGCTGATGCCCAGGCAGCAGGTGAATACACCTCAACCCTTTTTATAACATTTCTAACTTGTTTGTTGAGTGTCTGATTGATGTTAGTGCCATAAAGAAAGGTTGAATGGTCAATTCTCCCCTTGCATCAAATAACTTACACTTATTAGGTGCACTTCACATTCACAGTTGACTACTTCCCTAAATTGTAGCAGGTGTTCCGAAAGACTGGATGGATGCTTGCTAATTAAAAGTTAATGTGTCAATTTACTAGGAGCACAAACATACACTCAACACGGTCAGTGGGTAGCAAGAGCAGATGCCGAATAGCTCCCCATAAAGTTGATTTCATTGAGCATGCCTTGTGATTGTGAGGTTATTGCCTTATCATGCAAAAGGGGCCACACCTCTTTCAGTGCTTTGGAAGATGGGGAGCATCTGTCTGAGCTGTAGAGTACTGCTCTAACTGTTCCTCTGGATGTGCTGTGCAGTCATCTGCAATTAGTTTGAATGACCATGTGCTCTTACGTCAATATTGTGGTTGGGAGAAGATCAGAGGAATTTCACAAAAAAGTGCTCCACACGTCCTATCTGTCAGATTTAGAACAAGGAAATTTAAAAAAAAAATGTTGTTGTAGAAGTCCTAACTAAAAGACAGCAGATTGTGTGATCCTGCTCAATTAGAAAATATCCACTTACAGTGAAGAAAGATACAATAATACATAAAAGACTTGAGCCACTCCTCATATTTTTTCCCCAAAGAGCCAGATGTTTTTCTTTCTTTTTTAAGTGATATTAAGCAATAGTTCTCCTTCTCTCTGAAGATTTTTTAAAGTGTTTTTTCAGTCCTTCTCTCTGACCATTTTCAGAGGAATGTATTTTTTGTTTGTCAAACCACTTGAAACAGACCTATGAATCATTTAAACATGGCACCTAACCTAAGAGATGAACCAGTGTTGCATCTAAATGTAGCAGACATCTTACCAAAGAGAATTTTTAAAATTGTATCTTTAGGCACTTTGTTACTGGTAGCCTGTCACAAAAACACATAATGTGGCCCTCTTTTTCATCTTTTGTTAAATCTATGAAAATGCCAAAAAATAACACAGTTTGACAGACATAAAAAAGGTTTTGCACCAACGAGATGATCAGCTGAAAGATGATCAACTGGACAAGTGGAGGACAAAAGCAACAGTAGTAGGCCTAAAAACTATCTACAGCAGATGAACAGCATCTGGAAGTCATGCCCTTAAGAAATAGAGGGGGAAAAAAATCCAGCTGACACAGTATCTGAGAGACACATCTGGTCCTTCAGGTTATCTAGCTACCTGTCTATGGGTGCCTATCAAGAACAGACTCTTTAAGGAATGGAAACAGGGAGAAAAGGCTGAGCTATGCAAAATTACACAAGAACCAGACTGAAAATCAGTGGTAACAGGTCGTATGGAGAGATGAATCCAAATTCAGGCAGTATGTACAGAGGAAGGTGAGGAGATAGGTACAACAGTGAGTATCTACAGCAATCTGTAAAACCTGGTGGAGCTTCTGTCATGGTTTGGGGTTGTATTTGAGCCAGTGGTGTTGAGGATCTTGCCAAAATTGACTAAATTGCAAACACAACCTGCAGTACCATCTGGAAAGTATCTGATTGGCATTGGCTTCATTTTTCAGCATGACAATAACCCCAAACACACTGTCAGTGCAGTAAAGGCATACCTGGATAGAAAACATACACAATGGAACAATATCAGTCATGGACTGACCTCCCCAGAGTCCGGACCTCAACATTAGTGAAGCAGTGTGGGATCACCTTGACAGAGAACAGAACAAAAGGCAGCCAGTGTTCAAAGAAGAGCTTTGAATGTCCTTCAAGAAGTCTGGAGAACTATTCCTGAAGGCATCGTAAAGAAATTACTAGAAAGCTTGCCAAAGAAAGTTCAGGCTGTGTTAAAGAATAAAATATTGACTTACAAGTTTGTTAGAAATGTACAAACTCTTTTTCTTTTATCTTATATACTGCATTTTTATTTATGTATGCACATATTTTCTATTTTCCTCGAAAAATCTGACGAAATGAGTGGTGGCTCAAGACTTTTGCAAACTACTGTACATAGATGCTATTTTCAACTGCTACTGTCTGGTTTAACTCTTTCTGTAAGGTTAAAAATGGGCTTTTAATTGGCTATGTAAGTAGTCATTAAAATCTAGTAGTCAGTAAAAACTTGTATCGTTGGCATTCTGGTGACTCTTATGAATTTCCCGAAAAGTAAAACTCTTTTCAGAAGACCAGTGTTCTTTTAATTTCAATCCCAGTACTGGACTTAAATAAATTCCCATAAGTATTCATTTCTAAATGTTTAGCAACACGGATGAAAAGTCAATGGGTTTTTTGCGTGGATCTAGAATTAATACTGACAGTTCTATGTAGTTCCTATCAGTGCTGCAGGCATAGTGGGTGTGCTTGGCTGAAATTAAACTTAGTGGGTAATGATTTCATGGCTTTTCAAAACACCATCGTTAGCCACTGACAGTCATTTACTACAGGGACTCCTGCAGGTATATGTGATTTTAATGATACCATTACTCACTGTTGTTAGGTGGTCACAGGTAAATATATTTTTTTAAAATAATCAGGTAAACATAGACTTTTTGCAGTTTCTGCATTAAGTCCGAATCTCACGTGGTCACTACATGTGTATACAAATGATTAACTTTATTATCAGTATCTGAACTCTGATCTGTATCTGGTGAGAGCTGCTGGATTTGCCCTGATTTGCGTGTAATGAAATCAGGGATTGACTTTCCCGTATCTTCCACGTTTACGAGGTCACGAGCGGCTATGTTATCTTCCCCTGGCACAATTATCGTCATGAATCATCACGTATCTCTTAATCACATCAGTGATTACATTTTTTTTTATTAGTGCCCTGAATGCTCCAGCCTTGGGGAAACATTTTAATCAATGACAACCAAACAATATCCTCATTAACATGAGTGTGTACTTGCCCACTGTCTTGACCTCCATTAGAACCTGAGCTCCGCCACAGTCCGTGAGGAGAAAACATTTCAATATCCGAAAGAAGAGTTTCTCCTAAAAGGGGAAACACACACACACACACACACACACACACACACACACACACACACACACACACACACGTATGAAATCCTTTCCACACACTCACAAACACTCAGGCCATCACTCAGCCAAACACTCTCCTGCACTCTGAAGTAGACTCGTAGTTGGAAGATGAAGAGGGGTTCGCAGAGTGTGGATTGGTACAGACCTCCAGCGTACCAGAGATAGATTCGTGTTGGGCAGAACAAACCCACCATGCCATTCATCATTCCAGACACAAGTTGCAAATAATTACTGCTCTCACTCACACCCATTTTAATAGGGTAATAGATATTTCTGAAGCATGCTCCTTCACTATCTGTCCGTTTGCCTCTCTGCATTTCCAGTGTGTGAAAGCAGTATAATCGGATTTCAAACATGATTAGTGGAAGCTCGGCAACAGCTCCCCAGATGTTAGAGGAGGGGGAGTGTGGGATATGGGTCATGTTATAAGGTGAGAAAGTGGTAATTAATTTCTGTGTTTGCATAGGGTACTCTGTAGGACTTGACTACCTCACAACTGGTCAACATTTAATTAATTACATAAGAATAACAGTGGGGGATATACTTGAAGGGGCATAGCAGCTCCATTAAAATTCTAGTTATCACAGATTGACATTGACGGATTTCGCATATTGTTTTTCTGTTTTCCTTTCTGCCTTGTTTTGTTCAAGGTTACTTTAACTTTCTCTGGCACTACTTCAGTCTCCTCAGTCTCTGGAGCAGCATAGGCAATTTGAGCCATCTGTGTGTTTAGTGTCTGGCTTTCAGGTACCATCCTCCTTTGTTTCAAATCTCATTCATTACAGCCGAGGGAGGATGGCAGATCCATTATGGAAGCTGCTCTATCTCTGTGGGTGTATTTTATCAGGACATAAGAAGACGTCTGCCATTTAAAGCAAACCAGAGCTCGTAGTGTGTTTCCTTACCATGTCTGTATTCTGAACTCTCCATGTTAGTGTTTGCTGATGAATGCTATTAACCCACAAAATAATTACATGTAATGACAAAGGAACGTCTTGACAAAAGTGTAAGAATCACTTGCACTTTTATATATCCCGAAGGGAACATGAACATCTGTACCACATTTTTCTGGCATGTGTTAATGGTCTCTTCAGTTCCCAGATCCTGGTTCTGCCAGAGGTTTCTTCCTGTTAAAATAGAGTTTTTCCTTCCCACCGTTGCCAAGTGCTTGTTCGTAGGGGTTGTTTCTGTTTTTTCTGTATTATTGTAGTATCTTTACCTTACAATATAAAACACCTTGAAGTGACTGTTGTTGGGATTTGATGCTATATAAACTATATTGAACTGAATTGAATTCAGTTGTTCTAACCACAGTTGTCAGCCTGATGCTTGTGTCTGTGGTAGAGTCAGATCACTAAAGTCATCAGGTGTCTAAAATGCAAGAATCTTTGTACAAGCATTCTCTGCAAAAAGGTGAAGTGACTGTTGATAAACTTCTGTGGCATTCAAACTTAAGGATCAGTTTTACCGTCCACAGAGCCGTGCGCTAGCAGGGCTAAAAATGTACGCGTTCATACTTGACCGCATACATGTGATCACTAAATCATTTGCTTTTGCCAGGTGCAGGAAGGCGCTGTCCCTCCAGTCATGTCCAAGGATTTAAAGGAAATAGCATTTCCACCACGAAACATGGACAGCCAGCTGAAACGCATGAAGAGAGACTGGGTCATCCCCCCAATCAATGTCCCAGAGAACTCACGAGGCCCATTCCCACAAGAGCTTGTCCGGGTAATGTACTTCACACAAGCACATGCATGTACACACACACACACACACACTGCTGCCCAAACCAAAAAAAGCCTTTTGCTTTATATGACAACCTTGCAGGCTTGTCCTTACCCTGGGCCTTCACTCAAAGGGTCATAGACAGGAGATTTGTGCCTTGAACAAAATGCTTCATATTTACAGCACTTTGCTAAAGGTTAGGGGTTTTTTTTTTCCTCCCACTGTATTATTTATCTTTTGTTTCAGGGAACAGTTGGTACCAGTATAACCTGGCATTATTTAGAAGCGGGGAGAAATCTGAAGTGCTCACCAGCATAATTGCTCTTCGGTTGACTGCTGAGATATTACACTCCTTTTTTCATGGCTCAAGGACAGACACAACCCAATTCATTTACACCAATTCTCTAGTCAGGGCTAGGTGTGGGTGGCTGACAGAGGACACGGAAAGCTTGAGACAGCTAAGAAGTAGATCCTTTCAGCATATTAAGCTTACTTCCTTACAGAGTGTTAAGTACTGTACATTCTCTAAGTATGATTTATTTTTAATCCGGCCATATTCGATGGGATGTTTATTGGCTTTAGTAGGTGATATCAGGAAGAGGAAAAGATCAGTTTGCTCAGAACAGATCAAGAGTGTAGGAGCTGGGGGTCTCAGCTTACATGGCAAGCAGGATAGACAGCCAAGAGAGAATTTCAATACGTGTATATGTAGACAATAACTTTAAGCACTATTGTATTCACATAACAACCTATTTTTAAAACAATATTGCGATTGCTATTGAAATCATTGATTAGTACTAGAAATAATGAGCAATTCTGGGATTTTATATATATAATGATTGTGCCCTATCATTAACAAATCTTTATACCAACAGATCCGATCAGACCATGATAAAAACCGATCCCTGCGATACAGCGTGACAGGCCCTGGTGCTGACCAACCTCCCACTGGTATCTTCATCATCGACCCAATTTCTGGAGAGCTATCTGTCAACAAGCCCCTTGATCGGGAGCATATCCCCAGCTTCCATGTGAGTCATGTAAAATAGTTAGAAACAAAGGCCCTCTTCAATAATTCCTTGTGATTTGAAAAGGTTTTTCCATTCTGGATTATAAAGAGAAATGTTCTGTGGTAGTGCTGTACATGCCTGCCAGTTGGCATGTGCTCTAGAGTCATGTGTAGCCTTAACAATCTCAGACTCCATAAAGACAGGGCTCTCCCAGGAAATCTGACTTATCCGTCTGAGAATTTCAAGGATTTTGAATAAATTGCATGTGTGTTAGATATATTGCAGTGAGCTGCGATGCTGCTGTATTAGTGGTTTTTCCATTCCATTAAGTTTGACTTAAATAATGTGCTTGAAAGCAAGATGGTAGAAAATCAGGAAGGTTGTAGTTTAAATGAAATCATAGCCTCTTAACATATTCATCTTGTAAAGTCTAATCAATTGGCCTTGGAAGGTCGCAAAGTCACAGATAGCCATGCTTGTCAAATTTAAGCTATATGTCTGTAGTTTTTGTAATTTCCTTTATTAATTTTACTGTCTGCACTTCACAGTGTAACATGAAATCCACTGATTATTTTGCAATTCAAGCACCAGGTATAAGAATCACAGAGCAACTCGTGATACAAGACTAGTATTATAGATGACGGTATTCTGCTGTTGCACTCGATACAGCACAAGGGCTGAAAGAAAAAAGCCAAAAGCATAGAGATTTTATTTATCCTCTCCTTTGTGGTGTGTGTGTGTGTGTGTGTGTGTGTGTGTGTGTGGCTTGTTGTAATAATGTGTCAGTTAAGTTAATTTGGCTCCATTTTATATACCATATACTCCCCCGTGTGAGTTTCTTCATCACAAGTTGGTTAACTTTATCTTCATTCATTTGATAGGAATTATCACAGTGAGTTAAGAAGTAGTATCTCTCAATCTCAAAGAGCTTGCATCTAATAGAGTAACTATATTAGCTGCCACAGATATATCCCTAGATTCATATTTTGTTTTTATACTTTTATGCTATAAAAGTATGACAACTCATATATGAGTGAATTTAAATCCTATGTTAAGCATGAACCATACTTTATGTTGGACAAAATAGACTTGAACAGCAAAAAGATGCAGTGGATCAGATTTAGTCTTATAAAACAAATGGGATTCCATGTTAGGATGGGAATTCAGCAGTATAACTATGATAAATGATAAATATGGTAAATATGATATGAGTTAAACCAGAATGTATTTGTCTCGAGAGACATCCTTGAAACAGCAGTGGCATTTCATTTGAATAAATACAGTGATCCTTTATCTTTTGCTATACATGCACAGCTATCTTTACAGTGCCTTGAAAAAGTATTCATACTATTTGAATTTCTCCATGTTTTGTTATGTTACAACCACAAACCTACATGAATTTTATTGAGATCTTATGTAATAGACCGACACAGAGTATAATAGTCACAGCAGAATGAAAATTAGGCATTTTTTTAAAAAGAAAAATCTGAAAAGTGTGCCGTGCATTTGTATTCAACCCACCTTTGTCAGTACTTTGTTGAAACACCTTTTGCTGCAATTGCAGTTGCAAGTCTTTGGGGGTTTGTGTCTGCTAGCTTTGCACATTGACAGACTGCAATTTTTGCCCATTCTTCTTTGCAAAATAGCTCCAGCTCAGTCAGATTGGATGGACAGTGTCTGTGAACACCAATTTTCAAATCTTTCCACAGATTTGCAATAGGTTTTAGGTCTGGACTTTGAATGGGCCATTCTAATGAATAGGCTTTGATCTAATCCATTTCATTGTAGCTCTGGCTTTATGTTTAGGGTCACTGTGGTTGTTGGAAGGTGAACCTCCGCCCAGTCTCAAGAATTTTGCAGCTTCTAACAGGTTTCCTTCCAGGATTGCCCAGTGTTTAGCTCCATCCACTTTCCCATGATCTCTCACCAGCTTCCCTACAACATGATGATGCTGCCACCACTATGTTTCATAGTTTTTTCAGATGATGGATTGAACAGTGCTCTGTGAGATATTCAAAACCCAGGATATGTTTTCATAACCTAACCCTGCTTCAAACTTCTCCACAACTTTATTGCTGACATGTCTGGTATGTTTCCTGGTCTTCATGTTGTTTTTTTGAATGGGGGCAGAGCCTTCAGCTCTCAGGCCTCTTTTCTGTGGAACCAGCTCCCAGTTTGGATTCGAGAGAAAGATACCCTCTCTACTTTTAGGATTAGGCTTAAACTCTCCTTTTAGATAAGGCTTTTAGTTAGGCCTGGATCAGGTGACCCTGAATCCTCCCTTAGTTATACTGTAACAGGGCCAGGTCTTTTGTCCTGTCTCCCTCCTATTACCCCAGTTAGTCACAGCAGATTGCTCTCTGAGCCTGATTCTGCCACAGGTTTCTCCCTGTTAAAAGGGAGTTTTTCCTTCCCCCTGTTGCCAAGTGTTTGCTCATAGGAGGTCGTTTTAAGGTTGTCTCTGTATTATTGTTGGGTCTTTACCTTACAATATAAAGCACTTTGAGGCACATGTTGTTTGTTTTGGACCTATATAAATGCATTTGAATTGAATTAACAAACCTCTGAAGCCTTCACAGAACAGCTGTATTTATACTAAAGTTAAAGTACACATGGGTGGACTCTTTTTACTAATTAGTTTACTTCTGAAGGCAACTGGTTACACTGGATTTTAAGTAGGGCTGTCAAAGTAAAGTAGGCTGAATACAAATGCACGCCACACTTTATGTGGCTGTCACATATAATCTCAGTTAAAATTTGTTGTTGTAACGTGACAAAACGTGGAAAAGTACTCCAAATACTTTTTCAAGGCACTGTATATGAGCAGTATCCCTCACACAAGTTGGTATAAGAATAATTCTTGTAATGGCTTGCGGGGTTGATCATCACAAAGTTTAATAGGGGAGACTGAGTGAGTGGTTTGTGGTTTAAGCCCATATAATGTCTATGCACATGAGAACATCCTTTACTTAAACAGTGGTTATAGTACAGATGTGTTTGTGTTTTCCTCCAGCTGAGAGCTCATGCAGTAGACCTGAATGGAAACCAAGTTGAAAACCCTATCGATATCGTGATCAATGTGATCGACATGAATGACAACAGACCCGAGTTCACCCATCAGATCTGGAATGGCACTGTTCCAGAGGGTTCCAAGCCAGGTAATAAACCACATGAAGTGTATTCTCTACCATGGTGTTCGCAGACTAAAGAGTATCGATGGCATTTCTGGGATGGCCACTGTGTTATCACTGTGTCTAGCGATCAGCTGCATTATAAGAAAACAAAGGCATTAAGGATGGATGTATTACAGCAGAGCTATAATTCCAGTTGTGTTCAGCGTAGTGGCGTTCACTGAACTTCTAATGTATTTTGATTGCCAATTAGAGCGGTGACGTGAAAATATTGACACCCTGTCTCGTTCTTTCCATCCCATAGGATCATTTGTTATGACAGTAACGGCTGTTGACAAAGATGACCCCAAAACAGCTAATGGGATGCTACGTTACAAGATCTTGTCTCAGAATCCCGAGAGTCCAACCTCCAATATGTTCACCATCAACAATAAAACCGGAGGCATCATTACAGTGGCAGCAGGCCTGGACAGAGAGGTATTTGACACTTTTCTTTCCTTGTTGCTTGTTTAGTCTGCTCAAATAATGTTACTATTTCACTCTGACTGTAAAAATAGGGTTTAAGAAGGAGGATTTAATAGGCATACTGCATCTGCATTTAAGTGATACCTTCATTAGCAAGGCTGTCCATTATAGTCCTTGTTCTTCATCTTCTTACTCTGGAGATATATCAGTATCATTGAGGTTTATGTTTTGATTTCTTTTTAAATATGATGCCAAACCTGCTTAAACATATATCAAGGCTGTCTAGGACCTAACAAGCCAAAGTGAATATTTCTTATTTATAACTAAAAGAGAAGTAGAACTGGACTTTCTTCATTTTCACCTTCTCTGTCTTTTTTTGTGTTTTTCTTTGTTTTTCCTTCTGTCTCTTTTCTAGCCTAGAAGCTGTACTTCCATCTTATTTTTCTATCTCTGGAATTGCATGGATCTATCTCATAATAAATAAAGTAATATATACAGCTTGTTGCCAGTTGGTTCAATTCTAGTGAGGGCAATCTGGCTGAGGTGGCTGCTCAATCACTTCCGCCCTGGGGGCCACCATTTTATGTCCGCCAGTTGCCACCATGAAAGTAATTTGGCCGACTCTCATTACCTAGCAACTGGCCCATCACCTGAGTGGTTTTTAATGTGAAAAGAGTCATTTGTTAGCTTCATGATAGTGTCCACAGCAGAGATGTACTTTTCACACACGCACACAGAGGCACACAAACAAATTCAGAGTACCTCATAGGGAATAAACCAGATTAATATAAAAACCCACCATTAGTCACGATAATTATGAAGCTAGCCTGTTCAGTTTTGTTTCACTTTATATGGATACATTAATGGATACATTTACAGTGTGCTACCAACTTAATAGGGACAATTTTAAAGTCAGCCTCAATCAGTTCAGTAGTCTTAAGGACGAATCCTGTTTTTATGAAGCTTCAAATGCAAATTTTTTGATGATGCTGTTGGGAGTGATGCTAATTCAGCTTCTTTTTTCTTTCCCTTTAGAAAGTGCCACAGTACACACTGATAATCCAGGCCAGTGACATGGAGGGCAATCCCATGTATGGCCTCTCTAACACGGCCACCGCTGTCATCAGAGTCACTGACATTAATGACAATCCGCCAGAGTTTACTGCTGAGACGGTAAGAAACACGCTCATGTCGGGGATGTCAGCACAGCAATCTTAACGTAAAAGAGGCACCACAAGGACTCCTGTTTCACCCCAGTGTACATATATGCACTCAGCCATCAGTTCTGCTCACTTGCCTAGTTCTGCTTGCCCTGCATTTCTGAAGCCATACACAGATATACAAGTTACCAGCCATGCGTAAAGTGTTATATCCCCCTCCAAATGTTGACACATGCAAGTACAGGGGATGCCTGCCCGAGTGAAAGAGGCACTTACTGTGCCTGCGAATCACTGAAATTTGTAATGCTACTGTTGTGCTATCAGGGGAGCACGGGGAATGAGATGACCATGACGACATGATAAGTTACCTTAGATATCTATTTACCCAAGATCGGTCCTGCTGTGCTGTGTGAGGCAAGGCTCGGTGTATTTTTCGCTGCCACAGCAGTATCACTAACAGCTCTCTGCTCTCTGTGTTCATGGTTTATTCATGCAGTTTTTCGGCGAGGTGCCTGAAAACCGCGTGAATGTCATTGTGGCTAACCTGACAGTGACTGACAAGGACCAGCCCAACACGCCGGCCTGGAATGCTGTCTACAAAATCACTGGGGGCGACCCCACCGGCAGGTTCTCCGTGCCCACTGATCCAACCACTAATGAGGGCTTGGTAACAGTCGTCAAGGTAAAGCCTCCTATTGAAAAACCTCTTCAAACAGCCTGTAATCCCATGGAAACGCATAGTATATGTATGCTTATATGTTTGCAGTGATCCATGATACATGATATGTGGTCTGGCATGAAAAACATATGGCATGTTTATTTGATTATAACATATCAGAAACTCTTTAAAGTGCACTGGATTTAATAGAAGGAAAGTTGCCTCATATGTCATCTCGCCTCTTGTCAGTAAAAACACATTAGCAATCCATCTCGATTAATTATCTCAAAGTAGACAAAGAATTTTGTGTAAAGCATCTGTAGAAGAGCACTGATAAAAGTGCAGCAGCTCTCGGATTTTGTTTTTAATTTTTTTTAATTTTTTTTTTTTTTTACAAAGGTTAATTTAGTGACAGGAATTCATATTTTGTAAAAGTTGTGCTGTTAGCAAATATTGTGCAAAATCAAAATTTTAAAACATAATGAAAGCTTAAAATCCTTTTTTTTGTTGTTGTTAATTCAGACCACATTTCAAATGAAAAAGATTGGTTGCACCTTTCTTACACCAGCTCTCCTGCTGTTTTGTATTCTTGAACTGACCACAAAAGGATTCGGTATCTTTATCTCATCCCACTGTCCAATGCAAGTGTTCACAATAGCATTTTTCAGGCACATGACGACAACTTTTATGTGACTTAGTTAATCCTATATGTTTAAGGTGTGATTCACTCCAATCTTTTTGACTGTTTTTCAGCCTATTGATTATGAAATCAGTAGGACATATGTGCTGACAGTGGAAGCGAGGAATGAAGTTTCCCTGGCCAAAGGCATCCACACTCCCCGACAGTCCACTGCCACCGTCTCCATCAGAGTGATAGATGTCAATGAGAGTCCTTACTTTGAGCCCAACCCCAAATTCATTAGGCTTGAAGAGGGAATGATGCCAGAGTCAACACTGACCACTTTCAGTGCACAGGATCCCGATCGCTTCATGCAGCAAACCATCAGGTACATTTTACAGTAAAAAGTAAAACGGAGAGTCTGATTGAAACTTTACACCTCTTCAAAAGATTAGAGTCCGCTTTTCAGATGTGGAAATTTTGAAGAATTCCTCTAATCTTTAAAGTTAGCCCAATTTCCTCGAAAGTCTTCTCCCCCTTTTAAAGTACATCACATCCAGCTTCTAATATGAATAATACTATTCAGCATGTGTGAAAATATGGAGTAATATGGTAGGTTAAGGTGACAGCTATTCTCTCCATTAGGCCTGTTAAGATAACACTTAGCAGCCAGCAGCAGTCTCCATCTCATTCTTCGGCAAGCCTTATTTTTTCCTTTTCATCACAGCTATTTGGCAGTGGAATATTTATCTGCTTGAAAACAGTCCATGAGAAATGAGCTAGCTTTGTAATTCCACGGCTTGTCCTACAAATTAGTTTGAGCTACTGATAACAACAAGCCAGTTTGGTTTCCCCTGTGAGGCTGCTCTCAAAAGTTAGAATAATTATGTAAAAATTCATGGTCTAAAATATTTATTCTGTGTAAACTAATAAAGACAAAAAGAATAAAATGCCAAGCTGGAAATAGAGAATTTTTTTTTCCTGCAGAATACAAAATTAAACCTTTGAGACGTTCTCGCTGCTTTTATCAGAGAACTTGGTAAATAGCGCCTGGCTTGAAATAACGAGTCACTGTGTTAATCTGTTTGTATTTCTCTTCAGGTACTCTAAACTCTCAGATCCAGCCAACTGGTTAAGGATCGACCCAAACACCGGCCGAATCACAACAACTGCTGTTTTGGACCGAGAATCAGCTTACGTGAAGAACAGTCTGTACAATGCAACATTCCTGGCTACTGACAGTGGTACGTAACTATTTAGATGGTAGTATAGTGGTCTGAAAATAAATAAATAAACAAATAAATATCTGCTGAGTTCCTGCGATGCACAGAATCTGTTTTTTTGTGTTTTAGCCAGGCTGTCACAAGCACTCTGTTTCAGGCCTCTACTGTTAGAGCATGCAGAAAGAGCCTATACTCACTTCTCTAAAGGAAGCCTAGCTGTCTAGTGTAGCCTACCTCTCAAAGGTCAATCTTCCACCTTGCATCACTTTGACTACCTCTGTGATGTGTTTCACCTGAAGCCAGTGCACAAGTGCAACGCATCTGTTGAAAAAAAAATCTATCTCGGTTAAAGCCACAAAGACATCCTCAATTCTCGAAGGTCAACCTTAAACCAGGCACTTGGCACATCTGAAACGCCGAGCACCTTATTGGGGGGTTAATGTGCTGGCAATCCCAGAGCATGTGGATGTATTCACCTCGTCTCTGAACTGGCGGGATTTACCTCTGTTCAGGTTTACCCTGTTCTACGGAGCATAGCTTAGGCCAATAGGCTTAAAAACTCCACCAATAAAGAGGTTTCTCAGCATTAATGGGTCAGGATTGGATGACTAGCTCCTTTGAGCGTGGCCTGAATGGCAAAAAAGCCTCTTAGCTGAGTGAATACATAGAGGAGCCTGAGAGGAGCGACAGTGGGCTCTGTTTGTCTGCTTTAGTATTCCTAACTCGTGCCCTTCGTCAGGAAGACGTTCTTCAGACACACATACAAACATACATACACACACACACACACACACGCACACACCAAATGTTCTGATATCTAAGTCTTTCGGCCCATCTCCCCACATAAGATTACATTCTCAGATCAGTATTCATTTTGTGCGGATCTTCTTCCACTAGAGCAAAAAGCTTTTTAGAGTGGAACCCAAAGTTTAAACTTCATGCTTTACTTTTCTCTGTCCACTGTATAATAACTGCAAACTGAGAGATGGCATTTCAATAGTCAGTATTACTGTAAATTTTGGGAAATCTTGCTTCTCATAAAAAGTTGATGTTAACTATATGTGTGTTTTTATTTTACACAGGTGTACCGCCAGCAAGTGGCACAGGAACTCTCCAAATCTTCCTACTGGATATCAATGACAATGCGCCCCGGGTGTTCCCTCAGGAGGTGGAAATATGTGAAAAGCCAGACCCGAATGCCATCAACATCACTGCAGTTGATGGAGACCTGAGCCCGAATGCTGGGCCATTCGCCTTTGAGTTAGCCAACAGGCCCGCTGATGTTCGGAGAAACTGGACCATAACAAGAATCAGTGGTAAGATACAGACTATGATTTCACCATGCTGCTGAGGCACCCAAGCCCTGGGCTAATTAAGTAAAACTAATCTTCATTTTGCTGTTCCCCAAACAGTGTGTGAAAGAAGGCAATTTGGCTGTTTTGCCCTTGCGTGCCCACATTTGTGTTTGTTGATGTAAAATAAAAATAAAAAGTGGCATTTGATCATTAATTAGACAACTCCAAAGTCTCAAATCAAACAGTATTTATAACATTCACATTTGTTATCCTCCAAAGCACTTGTGAAATTTGTGTAAGAGTTACAAATTGTAGAAATCACAGTGAATGAAATGAAACAATATATTAACCTCACTCAGCAGTCATTAATTGTTTATGCTAATTTACAACAAAACATGAGTGTAGGAACTCATCTGTTGTGTGTTAGCTACAAGATGGTGCAAGTTGAAACGCAGTGAATATATCTTAATAGGATAATGGCATTTGGATTATCGCAGCTGGGAATTTAGCCTAAGCAGCATTATCAAAACGCATTCAGTAGATTTATAAGCTCCAAATCCAAATCAGGACCATGCTTTGGATTAGATATGCTGATGCAACTTCCAGGTAGGAATTTATGTTGCATATTTGTGGTAATAGGAGTGTAATCGTGCTGCGAACATAGTCTACACAAACGAGCATTCAGAGTTTAGACTTAATCCCCTATGAAAGGCTTCCTGTCTCTTTTATATTTAAACAGCCTGAGTTATTTAATCTTTAGACTCACCACTCCAAGTGTGTTTCCTCTAACAAGGTGCTAAGGCAGCTCACTCTTACCATTCTGTCTTTTCTCCTGTCTGTCTCTCAGGTGACTATGCTCAGGTAAGCCTGAAGATTGGCTTCCTTGAAAGTGGCATCTATGAGATCCCCATCATAATCACGGACTCAGGCAACCTGCCCATGTCTAACACCTCCTACCTGCGGATTAAAGTGTGCCAGTGTGACATCAATGGAGACTGCACTGACCAGCAGCACATCATGGCCGCCGGCCTAGGCACAGGCGCCATCATATCCATTCTGCTCTGCATCATCATCCTCCTCAGTGAGTGTCTCAGTGCCTCTCTCAAACAGCACACCACACGAATGCACACAGGGATTATAAAGACAGCTAAACATTATCCGAGATATCACTAGATTACTGCAGGATTACCAAAAAGATAGCCTTGATCAGGCACAGGTCCAAGCTCTAAAACACCGGATCTGATTAGATTTGAATGAAAATATGCCAGTTATTATTTTCCGATGTATGAAATCTTGTCTTTCTTTCTGCCTATTAGTTCTCGTGCTGATGTTTGTGGTGTGGATGAAGCGTCGTGATAAAGAACGCCAGGCTAAGCAGCTCCTTATCGATCCTGAGGATGATGTGAGAGACAACATCCTGAAGTATGATGAAGAAGGTGGAGGAGAAGAGGACCAGGTAAGAATCATGTGGTAAACACACTGTGTAACAATTTGGGTGTAACTCTGAAGAATCAGAAAACCTGCTATTCTGAATAGAATGGGTAACAACAGATGCTAATTACTGATACTGAATTGAAAAGTTAAATTAATAATAGGTGAATCATAGAGTACTGTGCACAAGACTTGAGTTACCCCTCATTTCTTTATATTTTGTTTCCAAGGAGCCAGACGTTCTTGTTTTTAAAATGGTCCTGAGCAACAGTTTTCCTGGATTTCTGAAGGATCTTTCAAAGCAGCAACTGCTTTTTGGACAATTGTTGCTTTTTTCACTCATTTTCTGTCCAGTCCTTGTACCTGATTATTTTCAGAGATTTTTTTTTTGTTTAACTTAATGGATGAACCTGTTTTTCAAAGAGTCAAATTTAAATTTAAGTAATTAGCCTTTTACTAATTACTAGCAAACACTCCCACCCCCCATTTCTTTAGTTGAATCTACTGAAAATACCACAGATAGCACAGTTTGATAGCAAAGTATTTTTTGCACCAAGAAGGTGATTCCCAAAGAGCTAGTATCCAAAAACATGGTATATTTCACCATAGTGTGCACTGTGCCTTAAAAAGAATTGAGGAAACTGAACAAGTGAAGGACAAAATGCGAAATGTTAAGCCTGAAGAACTGTATCCATCAGATAAACAAAGGCTGAGTGATGCAAACGTACACAAGTACTAGAATCAAAATTAACAACAAGTCTTATGGTGTGAAATTTTTGGTTCAAATTGTTGTCCGTGCTCAGAGAAGATCAGGACAGAGGTACAACAGTGAGTGTCTGCAGCCATCTGTAAAACACGGTGGAGGCTGTGTCATGGTTTGAGGTTGCTCTCAGTGTCAGTCTTCGTGGAATTATGAACACAGCAAAGTACAGTCAGATTTTGATCCACTGTGCAGCAACATCTGGAAAGCATTTAACTGCAACATATATATGCTTCATATATCTTCTATATATCTTCATATATAGCATGACAATGCCCACAAATATAAGGATACCTGAATAGAAAACCTCATAATAGACCACTATCAGTTATGCAAAGGCTTCACCAGAGCCTAGACTTCAGCATTTTTAAAGCAGTGTGGGATCATCTTGACAGAAAATGGGACAAAAGACAGTTGACATCCAAGGAAGAGCTTTCAGTGTCCTTTAAGAAGCCTGGAGAACTATTCCTGAAGACTGCTTAAAGAGAAGACAGGAAAGCTTGCCAAGGAGAGTTCAGGGTGTGTTGAAGAGTAAAGGTGATCGTACCAAATATCGACTTTCAAGTTGGTTAGAATTATACAGACTCTGTTTTTGCTTCACAAAAGAAAAGAAAAGAAACATATGGGTGGTTTGAGACTTTTGCACAGTAGTGTATGTATTGATGTCTATATTACTTAGACATTAATAATTACAGTTACAGAGAAATACTTTACAAATGCAAAGTTGTTGTTTTTTTTTTTAATTATTTGGACTGTGTCAGCATAGTTTAGTATAGGGAGATATGAAACAAGAAAACTTCTCAGTGGCAGTTAGTGTAACTGCAGTAAAACAAATCTGATTTTAATAGCCCTAAATAATTGTAATTCTTTGATGCATCCCAAAAGTATCAAAATTCCACAACAGCACATTTTTTAAGTTAAAATAATAATAATGATGATAATATTTACATTTCTAAAATTCTTTTTGCATTGTAACATGTTTATATTTATTGATGGGAACCCCCCCCCCCCCCCACACACACACACAACTTTTTTTTTTCTTTTTCTTTTCTTGTTTTGTGGAGAGCTTTTTTGTTATTGCAGCCTAGTAGCCTATTCAAACTGTAGAGAAATGCCATGCTATACACATCATGTAGCTGTACAATGTCTGGTCTTTGTTGGTGAGGAATATTCAGGTCATATTTATGCAGCACGGAAGCAATGGACATAGAGGACCACCTAGATTCTTTCTGCAAGCATGCATAGACACTGCATAGACAGTGCTTCATTCTAGCATGAGTTCTGCTCATTGTGCTGCTTTAGGATGCACTTCAGCAATTCACAATGAATTGTAAGACCGTTTTTATTGTAAATTGGAAGTTTTTTTTCTAGGAGGGAGCTGGAAATCGAAAGCTGGAATCAATAAGGCAAACACATTTTGATCCAATTGGTTCCAGAAATATTGGGAATGTCTCTCAACTGGAACTGCGCTCCGCTTCGCAACACCAACACAACAGACATACATTGCCACAGGCATCAGTAGAGGCACATCTCTGTATCATCCCGCACTGATCAGGCTCACGCACAGACACAAATTCAATTGTCCTAATAACCCCTTGTTAGCAAAATGGAATCATTTCATAAAAAAAAAGGCAGTAGTATACCAAATGGGCTATTTTCTTGCTGCTAGCCGAAGTGCTTTGGTGGCTTAGATATAGCAGAAATGTGCGGGAGACCCCAGCCTGACCCAGAGCAGCAGCAAATTAGCCTGGGAGACTTGTAATTGGGTAAGCTGATGTCATTTAGAGACAGACATCTGCTGTGGCACAATAATGAAGCCCTGTCTAAGGTAACAATACAACTGGAAAGCCATTACACATCTGCCAGCGATTAGACAGGAGGGACTGCAACCACTTGTGTATTTGTGTCCTCACTTTCAAACACAAAATGCACAAACTTGCGGCCCAAAACGTTGAAAAGGAAACGGCCACATGATATAACACCCCTCAAAGGCAAACGAGCGGGTGCAGCGATTTATTGAGGGAAAACAAGCTTCCATTTTGAGTGGTGCTGAGAAGGGCAGGGAGCCAGGAGAAAATGGTCTTGTCTGTGGAATCGGCGAAGTCAGTGTTGGGTAAAAAATAGAACTGACTTTCCCAGCAATGTGGTCTTTATAATGCCCACCTCTGTTCTCCCTATCTCCCGCTGGGGAGGAAATTGAAGTGTCAGACCATTGGGTGCGCTCAGAGTATATGATTTTAGTTGTTGCTGCCATTGCCCTGGTTTTGTATTGCTCTGTGAAGTACGCATTTCATCAAAGGCAGACAGATGATCAGGCACCCACTCAGCACACATTGAAAAAAGCAATAATAAGGAAATAATGGCAGATGGACAAGCAGTTGTAGACAGGTTTGGAAGTTGAAAAAATGTGAGACAAAGAGCTATCTTCTTCCTTAAGTGACCTCAGGAAAATTTCATTCACCTTAACCTAACCCAGTGTGGCTTTGAAGGCATGAAAAAAAAAGAGGTTTTGATTTATTTTTCAGCAGCAAATGAAACAAAATTAACCACCTGTTACACAGATAAGAAGAAATTCTGCACATCAGAGGAACTATGACTTAACTTCAAGGATAACTCCAAAGTTATTAGAAAATAGTGCTTGCTTTTTTTGTACCTTTGGTCATCATTTAAATTGTTCATAACCCTGAGCAAAAGAAAATAATTACTGAACAACTACAGCTTTCAAATAGTTTGAAATTTTGGGATTTCTATATTTTTTTTAACTCTTGTTTTATTAATATTGCTGTATATAAGAAAAGGAATACTATGCTCAGATCTGCACAGTAAGAAGTAACCTCAGAGAAGAAGGGGAAACGGCTAAGCATGGCTTTTCACAAATGTTACAACTGCTTACAAGCAGCCCTATTTCTAGTCTTTATGCTAAGCTAATGAGAAGCTTATAATTGCATGGACATGAGAATGGTAGTAATCTTCTGATCTGATCCTCCACTGAGACCAAACATATCACAATAAAACAGAACAACAAAATAATCCTCTAACAGTGTTTTAAAGCATGTTTTAAAGTTTTAAAGCATGGTTTGGACTTGCAGTTTATATATATATATATATGTATATATATGTATATATGAGAGAGAGCGGGTGTATGAGGCTTAACAATGTTTAGTCTTCTTTGAATGTGGGTCATGAACGCCAGTGGCAACTATTTCGTCAGGCCAGCGTATGTGTGAAGAGTCAGATCCCTGAAGGGGGCTGGTATATCATTAGACCTTCCTGCACAGTTCAGCCATTATATGGCTCTATTGCAATTCCTGTCACTTGTTCCTGACCCTTCTGGAGCATGACCTTAGACAAGGTGAAATAGTTGTTGGACTGAAATGAGCCAAAGATGATGGATGCCTTTTTCGTGTGGCATGTGACCGTTATTATACTCCATCCACCATCAGAGCTTTTGTTATAGGGTATTAAATCCAATAGCAAAAAAACCCCCAAAAAACAAAACAAAACAAAATGTCTGGAATAAAGTATTTGTAAACTGACTTCTTGCTTGGTTGTGTTTTTTTATATGTAAGATGTTGGTGCCTCATTTGAGGATTTATTGTACTGGTATGTTTTTTAATTGTCTCAAGCATATCTACATCTTCTTCCACTCATTCGAGTGTCTGTGTGTAGGTACGTGTGCAACTGAGTAAAGACAATTTTGAAGGGGGATATTAGAGATGGATGGATTACGAAAATCTCTTAAAGAGGGACAATCCATCATGCACGCTTATTAGGCACACACTCTGATTCTCAAATGGCATTTTCTCTATCATATCTGCTGTCACCCTGATACCATTCAGTCATTCAGCTCAGCTGGGTTGTTCTTCACCACAGCCTGTTTCTCACTCTTAACTCCTTTTTTCTCTTCACCCTTTTTTCCTCCTTCTTCCTTGCCCATGACTTTGCGCAAACTGCGAGCCATTCAGGTTGCCTTGGTAATGTTAATAGGATTAGGAATGGCTTATGCATATCCACCATCCCGTGTCTGGGCATTGATTAGAGCAAAACAGTCGCCAGCACATCCTTCCTGCAGCACACCGCCCAAGTACTAACACTCTGCAGTGTATGATGTGGTCCTCAGCTTGGCCCCCCCTCAGTGCTGGTGCTTTTTTATGTGTCAAATTGTCCCTGGGCTTGTACTTCACAGACAAGAAGATTAAAGTTTCCCTTGTGTTCCCTCAACTCTTCTCACTGCATTCTAACTTTAAAATCTCCCCTCCACTGAGCTGAACTCCTTCTTCCTACTTACAGCACAGGATGTGCTTACCTATTTAAATAATCATACTCAGTTTGGGGTCTTGCCACGGTGCTTAGCTAAGTCCCTTCTGTCTGTGTTCCCCAGGATTATGACCTGAGTCAGCTCCAGCAGCCGGACACGATAGAGCCCGATGCCATCAAGCCGGTGGGAATCCGCCGTCTAGACGAGAGGCCCCTCCACCCTGAGCCACAGTACCCAATGAGGTCGGCAGCACCCCACCCTGGAGACATCGGAGACTTCATCAATGAGGTAAAAACATCAGCCAGTTGAAATCTGACATTGTTTTGCGGTGAGGTGAAAATCAAATCCAAGGATAAGAGCTGAAATAAAAGGATCAGAGATCTCACAAAGCTTGAATTTCATTTCCAAGCTGACTGGTTTTCTTATAATAAACTTGTGTCTAAATAAACAATTTGGCTCATATGACTGAGCATCAAGGAGTTGCTCACTCCCTTGTAGTTGACAGAGAAGTACTTTAAATTGAATCAGTCGTTATGAGAATTGTTTTCATCTTTTCCCAGCAGAAAGTTGAAACTTTTCTCATTTCAGAAATATCCACTCAGACATGTATAAAGCCCAAAAAGTACATGATGCTAACTCACTTGGATATAATTGTTTTTCTCCCCACTTTCCGCCAAAGTAGAGTTATAGATGTGTCAGCATAGAAATAGGAGATGAGAGAAGCAATACATTGGCTTTCTATTGCAGTGAACTGTTCGGCGTGCCCTCGTTTGCCTCAGGCCATCATTGACTCCGGCATGAAGGGAGAATGTAAAATGAAAAGAGCAGTCATATATTTTTCACAAGCTCCAACAGACAAGAGTTTCACAGCATTACAAATGGAGTTCTCCCCCTAGTTCTTGGATGGTGCCCATGTTTTTAGATTAGAGCTTGCTCTCTCTGCTCTGCCCCCGAACATCTATCTCTCAGATCCCTTTACTCAGGCACCTCTTATTTTAATCTCACCGTGAGCCATGTTACTTGTCGTAACAGCTAATATGTGGTGAAATGTAATAGTCTGTGCTGTCCCACGAGTAGCAGTCTGACAGTTTAAACCATTCTTGATCACCTATTTTTTTCTTTTTTCTTTTTTTTTTAAACACATCATTTTATAGTGCTTGCAAGACCTTTGAGACATTTCCGAGCGCCCTGACCTAGAAAATGCTGTTTTAGTTCCAAATTTGACTGCCACTAAAGCTCAGTCATGGTAGCTTCAGCGTGCACACGGAGCTGGAATCCGACCTAACTGATAGGGCTATCTGCCAAAGAAGCGGGGAGACAGCGAGGGCTGGGGGAGGGGGAGTGTGTCTGATCTCCATCCTGAATGGTCTGCACATGCCCCAGGAGCTTGTGTCTCCTAATTAAATTAGGTGGACAAAAAATAGGAATAGGTTTAGCAGAAGGACTTTAACTTGACAATCTGACAAACAAAGGTCCATTACTGAACTCCTGGTCTGTTCTCATAGAGGAGGGGGGCTGGGGTGGTTAGTTTAAATACATTAGCACCAACTTCAAATGACCTTTGTTGTTCACAGGTGGGATGGCTCTCCACAGAGGGACGCAAACCTTAAATGATTGCGTTCATTGTTTTACATAGAGCCTGGCAGGGTTAGGTGTGCCTAGAGATTACAGTAGATTGATTGCACATCTCTTTGTTAACCGTGGCACAAAAAAAGAGACTCCGAATTCACCATTTTACTAAGAGTGGTTATTATCTTTGGTGCGGTATATGACTCAGTTAACAATGAAATTACAGTGAGTTCTGTGATTGACTAACCTTATGAAACTGCCAGTGGGGTTGTGGTTGTAGATGGAGGGGGCTATAACCAGCAGAGCGATTATGGTTGTAATTGTAATGAACGATCCATCTGTCATATTTCCCACAAAATTATCAGCACCACAGCCCTGAGCAAATACTTAACAAAAAGCTAACAAGTGGAAAATAATCGCTTAGTGCCCGGGCACTTTAATTCAATACATCTTTTTATTTGAGAGCATTTCAGCACTGTAATGGCAGTGCAGAGGAAACTATAAATCTTCGACAAGTTCCCAGCGAGCTGAGGTCTCGTTTCTCTGTGTTATGTTGCTCCACTTTATTTTTAATTCATTTATTATTTGTTGGGTGTCCTCAGTTCCGGAGGGTAAAAGGGAGAAACGAAGCCTGGATCCAAATGGTTCATGGCCAAAGCGCATCTTAACTCCTAGATTGGCAATCCATCAACTCTCCCAAGTCCCGTTAAGGAAGGAGGCTGGAAATCAATAACAATCCATGAGGACTTTTCACACCGGTGTGAGGATTTCTGGGAATGTCAAACATGATCTTGAAAGTAGAACCACTCCCGCCAGCGCTGTGGGCTTCACCATAACATAGAGACACATTCTCTCTGGTTGCCACACTTAGGCTTAATGTTTAGGCTACATTCAGATATAAAATGTTACAAATATTTTGATCTGATGATAGAAGACCACGTATCAGTGCCAGAATTGTACTCCCTGTACGAGGCAAGAGGAGTGTTAGTTGGGGGAAGGCGAGATGGAACTGTCATCTGAGGCTACTGGTCGTGCTCAATCTTGGCTTTCAATCAAGCCAGCAGCCTAGAAACATCAGGAGAATCCCAATGAAAAAACACAGAGGAAACACACAGGAACAGTAGAGCCTGATTAATCCAGACAAGAACCTTATTTCCTGAACAAGTGTGGAGGGAGGGACTGGCTGTTTTTAGTACAGCCGTTTGTGTGCAGCAGTGGGTGGGAGAGAGCTATTTTTACGTGACTCACTCCTCGTTGGAGACGGTGTTTAATCTTCTCATCTAACTCTGATTTTATTTCTTTTTTTTTTTCTTTTTTTTTGGTACAGGGACTCAAGGCAGCAGACAATGACCCCACCGCTCCTCCCTACGACTCCCTGCTAGTGTTCGACTACGAGGGCAGCGGCTCCACAGCTGGCTCCCTAAGCTCCCTCAACTCCTCCAGCAGCGGGGGTGACCAGGACTACGATTACCTCAACGACTGGGGCCCTCGCTTTAGAAAACTGGCAGACATGTACGGTGGAAGTGACGACTAGGACACACA
This sequence comes from Tylochromis polylepis, assembly GCA_015107715.1. Taxonomy (NCBI): domain Eukaryota; kingdom Metazoa; phylum Chordata; class Actinopteri; order Cichliformes; family Cichlidae; genus Tylochromis; species Tylochromis polylepis. The sequence continues at coordinate 16,176 of VVHJ01033005.1, read as the reverse complement.
GTCACGCCCTGAAGGATATAAGGATGAGAGGAAAAAAAAAAATGAAGAAAAGGAACGATTTCCTGTTGATGGACACGGACAGCTGATATTCCCTGACAGAGAGAGAGAGAGAGAGGTAGAACCATGACAGAAAATAAACAAAAAATTAAACATTGATTCCGAATTTTTTTCAAAAAACAACCAACCTAGGCTTATTGTTGTAGTCTACGCATACATATGCTTGTTGAAAGCTTAAGCATAGACTGTGGTCCAGTTACGGAGGAAGTGGGAGGGAACACTGGTGGACTGTCACCATTCAGATTGTTGGTATTGAATGCGCTCAGTTACACTTGAATTTCACAGTACAGAAGCACTGGGATATAATGTGCCTTTTTGTACATTTTTTTGGATCTAAATGATTAGTTTTATGTTCAAGGCTTTAATGGTACTGACTTTTGGAGTGATTTCAAACAAAGTATGTTACACTCTGGTATGCTTCTACATGCTTTTTTTTTTTTTTTTTGGTTTTAAAACTTTTTTTTTTTTTGTATTATTTAA
>VVHJ01033005.1:0-14794 GCA_015107715.1 Tylochromis polylepis | reverse complement strand
AAAGTAGTGATCTTGTCAGCACAACTGTTGAATTTGTACCAAAAAGGGTTGGGGGTGGGGGTGGGATGTTATGCTCGGCACTAATTATGGAATCAGCTTTAAGACTGGAAAAAGGTTTTGGACTTAAGCTTTGTGGATAACCATGTGTACTGGAACACAAATTATACATCTCTGACCCCAACCTTCCAAATAAAATGCTAATTTTGGAGCTAAAAACTGCCTCTTTATTTGTTTTTACTAAAACTCAACATTGTTGCAGAGGCTTAATTCGATTGCGAATTATGTAAGCTATCTCAAAGGACAATAGCGTTAAACAAAAACAAAAATAAATAATAATTCTACAACATTCTGCCAGAAGCGAGAATTAAATCATTTAAATCCTTATTTATTTGTTTCTTGCACATACATATAAAATCAAATCGCTTAAGGCCAATATAAGGCCATAGTTGATAAGTTGTGTGGCTGGAAGGCTACACGCTAAACAATAAGCTCATTCTGGAACACTGTGTGTGTCCCTAAAGCAAGTCAAGGTCAAAGGCTCATGGCAAACTCAAATCCATCCAGCACCTCTCTGCCATCAGGGATTTGTACTGTTGAGTACTGTAGGTCAGATTGGACTTGACCTCAAAATGAAGAACACCTAAAAAAACTGCCTCTAGGGACTCTGCGTGTATCTTGACTCCAGGGACATTTGGGAGGATGAACAAGAACAGCTGTGTGTCTGTGTGTGTGTGTGTGTGTGTGTGTGTGTGTGTGTACTCTATGTGGGGGTTGCGGCAGTAACGATGTGTTCAGTTGTCACGTGCAAGTCGTTTGGCCTTCACCTGCCTTTCCTTTCCACTCTCTCCTCTATTACATTGGGACTTGTAATTCACAGCCACTATTTGCCAAGTTGAATAGATGTGGACATGGCTTATTAATTCAACCAAATTAGACAGGAGTGAGTTTGGTTTTGTAGTCGTCGCACAAAGCACAATGAATGTCTGTTAGAGAATAACCAGTGAACCGTACCTGGCTTTTGTTTTTCAGTTGGTGTAATCAGTGTGCTGAACTGTGTTAATCAGTTCCACATCCTGTACCTCTTAGCAGTCTTTCATATATCCTGCGTGAGCCGTGGCGTTATTCTTGCAGACCTCAAATGACCTTGTGCAGTGTGTGTCATTTATCTTGCTGTATGCATAACCCTGCCCTCCATTTGCCAGAAGCAACATAAAATTTTACAGTGCCCAGTCAGATGAAATGTTTAACGGTGAACTGCCTGACCTCAAAGTGTTGTTTCATCTGCAACCGAATTAAATTTGCTATTCCAAATTACTCCCTTTAACTTTCAGGTTTTTAAGCCAGATGGCTTGTGTTTGGGTTTTTTTGTATTTTTTTGTATATCCCTTTGTTTCTGCTTTCCTGATAGAAGGCTTACACCACTTAAACCTTTGGTTAACTGTTTTCTTTACTTTGATCTTGAGCAGGGACAGATGTGGTTAGTGAATCAACGTCTTAAAAGGGTTTTCATAAAATCCTTTTGATGGCTCTGATGTGCCCAAACTGTGTATCCATGGTTTTTCAAACATTAAAAGAAAAAAAAAAACCTCATTCATTTCCCATAAAACAAACATGGAGTCCAAATGTTCTGACTCATCTGCTGTTTCTATATATTTTGCAAGGAAATTAGGGAATGGGAACAGCTATTTATTGAAACATGTGCAAAGATACCTGGAAAACCGCATACAAGGTAAAAGCAGAGTTTATACAATACTAACAAGCTTGAAAGTCAATATTTGGTATGACCACCTTTATCCTTCAACATACCCTGAACCTTAACCTTAACCTCTCCTTATGTGTTCATGCAATTTATTTAAACAGTCCTTTGGAATAGTTCTCCAGGCTTCTTGAAGGGCATTCAAAGCTCTTCTTTGCTGGCTGATTTTTGTTCTGTTGTGTGTCAAGATGATCCCACACTGCTTCAGTAATGTTGAGGTCCAGACTCTGAGCAGGCCAATCGATTTTATTTTGTTCTATCCAGATATGCTTTTGCTGTAGTGGCAATGTGTGGGTTCATGCTAAAAAATGAAGCCATTGTCAATCAGATGCTTTCAAGATGGTACTGCATGGTACATCAAAATCTGATCATCCTTGTGTGCATTTGCAATTGAATCCATTTTGACAAGATCCCCAGCAGTGTGGGATCATCTTAAAATGCAACCCTAAACCATGACAGAAGCTCCACCAGGTTTTACAGATTGCTGTAGATACTCCCTGTTGTACTGATCTCTTGACCTTCCTCCATTCATGCTGTCTGAATTTGGATTCATCACTTCATTAGACCTGTTGCCACTGATTTTCAGTCTAGTCTTGTGGTATTTTTCATAGCTCAAAATCTGACTGTATTTCTCTGTGTTAATAATTTGACAGGATCCCCAACATCCCTGGCTGAAATGCAGCCCCAAACCATGACATGACTCTGTGTTTTACAGATGACTGGAGACCTTCAAGGCCATGGATGAACTAAAAGGCTAGATGCATATCTCAGGTCCTGTCTCAAGTCTTTGCTCTTCTAAGACATGACTTTTAGATACTGTTCATCTGTTGTAGATAGTTTGTTTTTTTTAGGCCTGCTATTTCTTTATTAATCCTGCACTTGTCTAGTTTCCTCATATTTCTGAATGGGACACTTCACACCATATCTTAGATATACCAGATATGTCAGGTTTTGGCTAATAGCTCTTTGGAAATCACCAAAGAGCTATGCCAAAATACTATTTTACACCTGTCAAACTGTGTTATCGTGTTTTTGTGATAGGCTGCTAGTAACAGAGTGCCTGAAGACAATTTAATATTGGTTCCTTTCTAAATTGTCTCTTATGTGTAGCCACTGAATCATTCCTTGATTCAGGTGCCTTTTTTATGGTTGAATGAATCATAGTTAAGTGTTAATTTGCTTAAAAAACAACAACAAAACATTCCTCTGGAAATGGTAAAGACATAATTAGTCACTGAATAAATGGTTTGGCTGCTGTACTTGTTATATTACTTTTATTTTACTCTGAAAAAAATTTCCTGAAATTCATTGCCACATAATTATCAGTTAACAATATAAAACTTAGGCTACATTTATACACACACACATATCCTAACGAGGACCCACACACAGTCTTTTTTATTTTTTATTTTATATATATGAACATAAAACTGACAACACAAAGCAAAGATGAAAACCAAATATCAAAGACCAAATAGACTTCAAAGCGATCACTACAATAATTCTACCGCAGAAACATATACAGGTATAAATGGAGGCTGCAAGCCTGACTGCTCATTACTGCCTTTGTTGCCTGTTAAAGTTCAGGGTCTGCCTGCTAGTCTACAGTCGGCATGCACTCAGCTTTAATACTAGTCTGGGTTCTAAAAAAAATATATATACTAGTCTGGGTTCTTTGCTAGCTTTGTGTTAGCATGCTGTCTGTGCAGCTGGTTGCAAGAAGTCAAAGTTGTGTTAGCAGTATAATGCAGATGTTTCCATCCCAGATGCAGTTTGCATTTCATCATCATGCACTTCTTCTTTTGTGCAATAAAAATAAACGAAACGGCTATTTCTCCACTTCTCAAAAGCTGTAGACCACTTCATCATTTTCCTCCTCAACTGAAAAAAGCTGATTGTGGCGCAAATGCGCGGGAAGAAAAAATGTGTGTTTGTTTGTTTGTTTTTTCTTCCTTTCTATCTGGCCGGTGTGAAAAACTGAAGAACCTTTGTAATGCAAAAAACAACATAGCAGTATTACAGTTAATTATATTGTTAACTCTTCTATAATTACTGAAATGAATACAGTAATGTATCACATTACTGCATTACTGGAAAATGTAATGTGATTACAGTAACATGTTAAGTTGGAATGTGTTAGATCCTAGACCAGTTATTAGTCAAAATATATTTTTTGCTTATCATGTTATGCTTACGATGCTTGTAGTTTTTATGTTAAGCTAGCTCATCCTAGTCTGTACAATGTACACTAGAAAATAAATAGCTGTTGCCTTTTTTAAGCCTCTTTTTTTTCTTTTTTAAAATTGACACGATGCATTTTTTGCACTTTACTGTCTCAATTCTGCCTCCTCTCCAGCTATATTTTCTCCACAGGACCTCCCATTCTGCCATATTGCCATCTTGATGTTTAGATTGCTCCAGCTGGCTCCAAGAAGTCAAATTTTGTTCCATTTTTTAACCCCAAGCAGGGAGGAGGAAAAAAGCATTGATATTCCAGCACTGCACTTCAATTTCACAACATGGATTATCCCCTAAGGTACCTGGCATAGGACATAAAGACAGCTGCTATACAGTGCCTTCAGTATCCTCACCCAAAACATATAGCTTTGTACCATTTATAGATATGTAATGTTAGAGACTGTGGACTAATGCAAGGAGTGGGGTTTGCTATAGTTGGAGTGCAGCAGGAGTATGTTTTAAAGGAAATTGAAAAGGATGTTATAGAGTATTTGGAGGATTATGTTCACTGACACTGAGTGATTTTCATCATTAATCTGCCATATGTTCTAGCAAGGTTGGGTGAAATTAATGTTCAAAACATTATCTCATTTGCACATTTTTAGCTGGCTGACAAATGGGTGCAAACACCCATTTAAAATGGATTAATATAGATATGAATGACAGCAGTTTCTTCTGCCAGTTTATGCAAATGTCACACAAAATGTACACAAAAAAACCCAACACCTCAGCAACACTAAACAATAAATAATGAATGTGCTATTAATTGCTGGCTAGCATTATGGGCTTTGCTGTCCCTCCTGGGGTGAGATTTGGCTCTCATGTGCATATTGCTTTCCAGTGACACCATATCTTTTCCCATTAGATTTTGCAATATGTGGCGGGCACATTATTATTTTAGGTTTCATCCGAAAAATTAACTCCAAATACGAGGTGGGACTCAACTTAAACCCCCTCGGGTACTCCCAAGATGTTGTCTTGGAAAACTGCTGCAGATTGCTGTTCTTACAAGCACCCCAGGGCCACTTTTATTGACTGTGAAACAATGTTTTTACCATCACCCCCTACACCATAGCAGATTTACAAGACAGCCATCTCAGCTCCTCTGTGTGTGTGTGGATGGCTGCGCAAGTGTCACAGAGCCACCCAGCCTCCATGGGGGGACTGTCAGTAAACATGCAGAATACAGACTAGAATCCAATGCAAACCAGCTTCTAAGTTATGCTGCTCCTGACCTTTGGTGGACTTTGGGAAGATGGATGCTACCCAGGCTATCGATAGAAATTTCTGGCCTGGAGGTGAAAGAACATATTTCTTATGGTTTCCCAGCTCCTGCAAGCTACCTTGAATGAATAAGTAAGCAGGCTGGATGACAGAGAATGCACAGTGGGCCACATGAAGTCTTTAATGAATTTGTGTAGTGTCAGCAGCATAGAATCATCAAATTCATTTCCAAGCGATTGTTCACTAAGTATGAGATCATTTTTGCTTGTGTTGTCTCACTAGCAGAGAGTGTAAGAGAACTGCTCTGGAGGCCCAGTTTTTTTTTGTTTTTTGTTTTTTGCAATTGCACCAGCCTTGATCTACACCTCCCTGTGTTCACACTGATGGCAGGTAGATATTTCTCAAATGGGTTTCCCTCTGTTTCAGCAGATATTGTTCTTCCTCTGTTCGTGATACTGATTTATTGGCTCTCATTTATCAGCTTCCATCCTGCCATTATTCTCAGTAAACACACAGTTGTGACACTGGTCACAGAACTGGGGATGGGGGGGCGGTTGATTACGTGATTGGGGGTGAGCTTGATGCTGTGGACTGACGATGAAAGCTATTTTTTTTCCCATAACATGCATATCAGCTGAGCATGAGACTTTCAGCTTGTATAGCAACATTCAATGTCACTTGTTCTTGCCTGCGAGTGCACTGAAGGCATTTTTCATCTTGCTGTGGTCTCTCTTGCATGACTGGTTGATGTGATCCACAGAGGACATGTAATCGTAAACCATGCACATGCACAGAAAGACACCCAGGCCATCACTTTGTCTTTCTCCCTCTCTCACTTGCACACACAGCAGCACTAGCCCTCTCCCACACAACCTGAAACTGACTAAAAGGAGCAATTACATCAAGCAACTGCAAGCCACTCCAGAGAAATACTTTTGAGATTTTAATTTTCAAATGAAATAGAATATGCAAAACTTGAGCTGGAAAAAGAGAACAGCAAGCAAAAAAGGAGCGAAACAAAGAATCCCTCGAGTACTGTTAGATTTATTCATGCTTTCAACCGCTTGACATTCCATCACACTCTTGTCATTAAGGCTTTAGGTCCCTTGGCCACATTCACACAATAACTGGATAATTTCTTCCAATAAGCACAAATATGTTACTGGGATCTTGATTCTGACTAGTCAGGGAGTTCCATGATCACTGGCTAATAAATGTAGAGAGCCCTGAGATCAATGTTCTATTATTGTCTATATAGAGGGGGAAAAGAGGCCACTGGCTAGGCAAGTATTTCCTGTCTGCTGACTCTGTTGTAGTCAGTCATTCATATAGATAGCCGAGAGCTAAAGTGACAAGCGACTCATGAAAGAAGCTCTGGCGCATGGTCAGTCTAAAGAGCATCGGTTTCCATTCACACGTTGTCAAAGAATGCTGGACTTGATATGAGAGTGCAAATCAATTCAAGAAAGTTTTATACAGCATCTTATTTCTTTAGTATCTGTAAAATGTCAGTGATTACATGAAGAACATTACTGAGTAGTAATAAAAAAGTGGTAATCAACTCTGACAGACGTGTCAAACAATCTACTGTGATGAGCTAAACACAGCAATTATGAAATCCCTTTACTCTGTTTTGTTTCTTTAAATTCACTTTAAATTCCTTTAAAAAATAAATTGCTCAAACTGACATTAGATAATAATATAATATATTCTGTAAAATAATAAAACCTTAACATCAACATTTTACTTGATGATGGGTGTTTGAGAGTAAACATTTCAGAAGGTTTCTTGGTGTCCAACTCTAGGATGTACACAAACCAGCTACTGTATTAGTTAAACCATTCACTTACGAGATTGGATCCATTTTTTTTGTCTTTAGAACTCTCTTAAAACTTTGTGGCATCAACAAGATGCTGGAAACATTCCTCAGAGATTCTGGTCCATATTGTCTTCATAGCATTGTGAAGTTGCTGCAGATTTGTCAGGTGAACCATCCATGATTTGAATCTTCTGTTCCACCACATTCCAAAGGGGCTCTATTTAATTGAGATCGGGTTACTGTGGAAGCCATTTAAGTACAGTGAACTGGTTGTTATGTCAAGAAACCAGTTTGAGCTGTGTAACCTGGTGCTTTATTCTGCTGGAAGCAGCCATGGTGATAAAAGGATGGACATGGTCAGCGACAATACTCAGGTGGGCTGTAAAGTTTAAACAATGCACTATGCACAATAGTCATTGCTGACAGAATTGGTAGCCAGTGTGGTCTTCTGCTGCTGTAGTCCATCTGTTTCAAGTTTTCACATACTGTATGTTCAGAGATGCTCTTCTGTAAACCTTGGTTGTAATGACTGGTTATTTGAGTAACTGTTGACTTCCAGACTTGTAGCAGTCTGGCCTTTCTCCTCTGACCTCTGGCATCAACAAGGTATTTTTATTCAGAGAGCTGCTACTCACTGGTTATTTTCTGTATTTCAAACCATCCATCCATCCATTCTCTTCTGCTTATCCTTGTCAGGGTCGCGGGGGGGCTGGAGCCTATCTCAGCTGTCTTAGGGCGAGAGGCAGGGTACACCCTGGGCAGGTCGCCAGTCTGTTGCAGGGCTAACACTGTATTTCAAACCATTCTCTATAAACTCTAGAGACGCTTTTAGGGAAAAAATCAGAGTAGATGAACAGTTTCTGAAATACTTAGACCAGCCTTCTAGGCACTAATGACCATGCCCAGTCACCTAATCATCTCTCTTTATGATTCTTAACTTTATCAGGGCATCTTGAGCATCTCTATATGGCTAATTGCATGGAGTTACTGCCATGTGACAGGCTGATTAGATATTTGTGTTAAGAGGCAATTCTGTCTCAATTTTTTTTTGTTTTGTGTTTTTGAGACAAATATTTTTAACTTGAAGAAGAAAGGGTTTTAAGGTGGTTAGCACCGTCATCTCACAGCAAGAAGGTTGTGGGTTCAAATCCACCAGCTGATCTGTGTGTAGTATGCATGCTCTCAGGTACAGGTACACCGGCTTCCTCCACACAATCCAAAGACATGCATGTTAGGTTAACTGGCAGTTTCAAATTGGCTGTAGGTGAGTGTGAATTATTATCTGCATCTGTATGTGTTAACCCTGTGACAGACTGTGACCTGTGCAGGGTGTGCCCTGCCTCTCACTCCATGACAGCTGGGATAAGTTCCAACTCTCCTGTGGCCTGAACTGGATAAGTGGGAGAAAATGGATGGATGGATAGAATGATGAAAAAAAAAAGGACCGAGTAACAGGACTAAGAGAAATCATGAACCTAAAGCAGTGAGGGGACTGTCTAACTCTACCTGTTTATAGCATGAAACAGTTATGGGCAAACAAATGCATTACAAATAGGCCAGATGCTGCCCAGTTCCAAAATGCTGAAGTACATAGCTGTATAGCACCAGGATTTGGAAGTAATTACGATACCAGAAAATTTAGGATACCGCAACACTTCACCAGGTGCCAGAATTCATATTTTTGCATACACCTACTCCCATCCATGCCTAAAAAAACATTATTTGGATTTGTTTTATTCTCCTGCAACACAGAGACAGATTCAAAAGGAAAGCAGTACCAAATGCCAGATAAAGACAACAGTGAAAAACGAAAAGACAAAAAAGCTAAGACCCCCATAAACTCTTCATTTTATAAACAAGTAGCAATGCATGGCTGCCAAAATGGATAAATCATCTTCATGCCTTTAAAGCCCCAAACATAGAATTCACAATACCAAAAACGACTTTATTATAAACGTGTACAACATGCTGGAAGGTTTTAGTCAGTCTCAGAAACACTAACAATGCTCACTAGAAAGAAACGACAATAACTGTGTGCCGTTTCATACTGCTGTTTCAGTATCCCCATTTCTGGCAGCAAGTACAGTGCGTGACAGTCAAGATGATCAAGTATGCTACATACAGAACAGTGGGGCAAAGTAAATGCAGGCGCACCAACAGATTCAGCTTCGGAGTCATGTGGTAATAAATGGGTGGTTAGATGAAGTTAAATGAACAAAAGTAGCCATTCATTAATCTTTTAATCAATCAAGTTCTAAATACAGTATATTGCAGATGTAATGAGAGGGTGTATGACCTCACAAATGCCTTTACATTCATAATTCTTTGTTTAATTAGACAACCAATGTGCAACAATAAGACTAATTAATTCCAATTAAGTGTAAAATATGCTCACTCTTAATTGATAACATACCAATTTCAGCTCATTATCTCCATCTACCGATACCAAGGCCAAGCCAGTTATTGCACATGCTGCTCTTTGTGCATTTTCCATTGATTTCCCTCGTTTCAGTATGGACAACAAACTACAGATGAGCATGCCCATACATGTTGCTCTCTTTAATTATGAAGGCCCACTTTGCACTTTTGCTCCAGACCCACTTTACAGCATCAATGAAAAATACATCAATAACAAGGTACTGAGACAGATATCACATACAAGGCTAAGATCTATAATTAATTTGATGTTACACACCACAGTTTGAGATCTGTTACTGCCGATTAGCGTCTTAAATAGGAACTATAGAGATACCATTAACACACATTAGTCACAAATTGGCTATGCAAAGCCAACAATTCCTTGGTTATAGCTGGCTGGGTGAGAGCCATTAAACATTCATATGCAAAGTAGCTTTAAAAAAAAAAAAAAAGGATGTACCAGACCATATGGTAGAATCTGAATTTGTGCAATAACGCAAATCAATTGCAGTGAAAGGTTTTTATAGTACAAGTCACAAGCAGATATTTCTACTGTGTCAAGGATCAGCACTGCACAATAATGTGGTAGCAAGACCTTATTATCCAGGAGTCTTGGATTGAGCTCCACCACCACTGATGGCAGGATACTGTGATCAGTCACACTTTATAATGTGGAAGCGTTAAGGCTTACTTTAGTGCTCCGGCTGATTCCTTCTTTTATCTGTGTCTTTCTTGCGTTTTTCTGACATATAAGACAGTTTTATAGTTGCAGTGTGCTGCATTGGTTTTAGCAGTCAGTCAGTCATTCTTCTGCAGCATAATTTATATGCAGCAGGTACTGGTGTCATTTTAAGACCTAGACCTGCCATGATGTTCAGGTTTACGGTAGGAGGCCTGTTTTAACTCATGACTCGAGAGAAATGTGACACTCAGCAAAATTTGGATATCAAGACAGAAACAAAGTTTCTTCTTATATATCGAAACTTACTTTTTAACTTTTAACTACAAGCAATGCACAAGTGTTTATATGGCTCAGCTTGTTTTATTATTTGCAGCACACAAATGTTTATATCAGGTATATTTAGTGCATTTTCCTGAAGAATAGAGACTAAAAAGGGATTATACATATAATCTCTTTTACAAAATCAACACCAGCTGAAAAATGAGCTATTGTACAACACCATGGACAATCTTATCTGCGACTGAATGCAGACATTGGAGTTCCTACACTATAAGAATTACATTTAATGGAGCACACTGTATGCATGAGTGATCGTAAAATCATTACCAAACAGCATCCAACAGGTAGACATGCATATTTGTCTTTATTTAGTTATTTGCTTGCCTGCTTATTTGCATATGTATTTAATATTTTGTGGAGCCGCTGCTTTTAGTCCAGGCACACAGAGGAAGCAGGACATCAGCAGAATATCAATCCCCAAGGCTGACGAGCACGTATGGAGGAGTGTTGAAAAACACACGGGCAGCACACTGGCCATCTATCATCTTCACCAGACTATTCGGCACATCCTTACCAAGGACAACGTTCATGTTTACACAATGGAAATGATCTCAGATGAATATCTGATAAGGCTTTCTCTGGTGTATTACTCCACATGCTTCACTGATAATAAAGTGTTAGTGTAAAGATTACATCAGAGAAAACATTTTCTTAAACCTTTGACACAGTGTCATAAATCGAAAAGAGTACAATGCATCACTGGAGTTGCTTTTATTGATGATTGTGTACATGTGTGTATATTTATGGAGCAGATTCTATGTATAGAGGTCAGATTGACAATGTTAACAAAATTGGCAGCATATTAAAAAAAAAATATTTTTTTTTCTTTTTGAATGATCTCTACTTCTAAGTCAAGCAGAGCAGAGAAAGAAATTATACAGAGTGCACGAAATCTTGTTGTTGCTGTAATCAAATCATATTTTCTAGTGACTCCTAATGTCTCAAAGAGAGATAAGTAGAAAATAATCACGTAGTGAGCCTGTCACCGGCTGAAAGTCAAGTAACTTTAGGTGCACAATGGAGTGTGAGGTTTTGTGAGCTTCTGATCTTCATGTAAAAGCCATGCTAGATTGTAAAAGTACCCCTTAGATAGGTGTGCTAATCCCTTCATGTTTTTATTGAACCATTAATATTAAATGTCCCCTGCTTATTAAAGGTAGTAGGTTATTTACTATATCTCTTACATTATGCTGAATACCTGTGTTACTTGGTACTTGGGAGAAATATACAGCTGTTGAGGGGCAGACTACAGGACTTAGAAAACAAAGGAACACATTTCATATGCAGATTTTGAATGACAGCTTGCTTTTTTGCTTGAGAAATACCAGGTGTCACTCAGTGCCACTCAAGATGGTGTTCAAGCGCCACTCAAGATGGTGTATTTGACCACCATTTTTATTCACCGGGCGGCATCTGGCACTGAATAAACAGTGTTCAACAAGCTCTGAATGACATATTGTGAAGAAAAAAGAAACAGCTATTAAAACACACTTGTACAGAGAGGCCAACAAGCTTGAAGGCAGTGTGTCTGCTTTGCTTCTGCTGAACTTGTTTGTTCCTGCCACTCATCTGCTAAATTTAGCCGGTTAGCCCGTAGCTAGAACAACCAACAATGCCAATGTAACTCTGCATCAACCAACAATAGAGCACCCATCCAATTAAACAGAGTACACAGACAGAGTAACGAGTAACTTTGCTTATTAATAAAAATCCATATGCTTAAAAAACTGAATTTTATAGGTCACATTTTACATAACTGTAATTTTTAGATAACATATTATGATAGGAAATACATTTTTATGTAAGAGAAAAAGTTTCTAATTTGAAATCAGACTGCAAATGTACAGATGCTGAAACACAAAGATAAAATAAAGGAGCAAAGAGTTAGGAGAGGATGTTCTTAAATGTTCCACAAATAATTGGTATTAGTGCAGGACTCTGCTCTTTGGGGCTTCACAAAAAGCATGACTGGACATCAAGCACTGTACATAGTCTGTTATCTGAGTGGTGTAATTGATGTGAGAATATGACTGGCTACAGTCCACCAGTAACCCTGCAGTTTTTCTGAGAAAAAAGCCTTTGTTTTCCCAGCACTTGACTTGAATCTTCCTCTGAGGTTTGATCACCCTCCCAATGAAGGAAAGATGAGGACTGTGGGGTGGGGTGGGGGCTCGGGCAGGGGCACTTTTCTCTTTATGCCAGTACCAGCTGCATCTCTGGGCACCCAGAGACAGTATTAAGGTAGACACGTTTCTTTTGTGTTTCAGACACTGTGATGACTGCCAGGATTCACAGGTACTGCCTGGGATAGAGAGGGGAACCTTTGGATGTGTGTGGGTAGGATGCACCAACAGGAGCTCCTTTTACTTGAGAGGACACCCACAGGCTCCAGTGGGAGATTTTCTGACTGTGAGATGCCTACAAAGCTGGAGGTGGTGAGCAGAGGGGAAAAAACAAAAAAAAGCAAAGAAATGTAAATTCTTTTTCTCATTTGAAAAAAGGACAGACTGTGGGATACTGGGTGTTAAAAATCAGTTTACATCCTGCTTAGCTTTCTCAAAATAACCCAGTTTAGACAATGTTCTACAGCACAAGGGAATTAATCGGGCCCTGCAGGCAAATTAGTGGGACACTTGTATCTGCATGGCAATGCTTACAGGGCTTCTGCTCAGCATTCAGAGCGCAGGGAAACACATTAAACAAGGTAACTTCTGACTTTGGTACAAATGCCAGTTTTCATTCTTTGCACAGCTTTGTTCATAACGCTCTCATAAAAAGAGAAAACATTTCCAAAAAGCCCATTTTTCTGGAAGCCTGTGCCACAGCATTAAAACCACTCACAGTTAATATTGATCACATTATTACAATCCAACCTTATTCTGGGGAATGCTAAGTGCTGGCATTCATTTGGATTGTATTTTGACATGTACCAACAAACTTCAACCGACCAAACACTGCACAAGAACTTTTCAGGAACAGCCAAGAAACTTTGCATCAAAACTTCCCATATCCCACTCAGATTGTACATCCCTTATACTGTGTGCCATTACAAGGTCATTCCACAGGTATAACATGTCCTTAGATGTCCATGTCCGGACAAGTCAGATCTGTTCTGGTGGAATAAGAGGAGGCAGCTGGTTTTAATCTTTGGGCTGATAGGTGTATTTCTACATTTTTTAAACTATGAAACGCTGCGGGAAAAGATATTGCAACATATTAAAATTTTTTGAATTGGTTAATTTTTTATAATACGTTTTAATTTGGCGCTGTGATCAACATCAGCGGTCAGTACATATTGCAATAAATGTTTAGCCAGGATGAACATCAATCAACATATAAAACCATAGGATTTAAATTTGTAAGAAATGCATAGCAAGAAAAAACTAACTATGGGTCTTACAGAGCAAGCACAGACACAAAATACAAGCTTGTATTTATGGTAAGATGTGACTGAAGGTCTCCTCTTCTATACGAGGCCATTAACCCTGCAGTTCTCTCCAACCCTATATGTTTTTCCACAGTTAAGCAAAGAGGTGAGGAGGCACTGACCCACTTCAATAATGAGGAGGGGGTTTGACCATCCCTTGTGCGCAGCCTATATTTTATTAATATGGGTATTAACACTGTGCTAGAGTGGGGATAGAGACAGTGATTAATATAAATATCTTGACAAAGGAAATGTACTAAAACGGTGGGCCAATTTGCACTTTTTCTGAAATACTTTTATGGAAAAAACTAAAAGCTAGGTGATTAGTCAGGGCTCATTGGTCTCTGAGCTGCTTTGAAATAAATGAATAATGCTTGATACACCCTGCCCCCTCTTAAGCCCCCCCAACACCCATCACACAAACACACACACCTCCCCTCCATCCCACCCGAGAAGTGGTACCAGCGATTAGAGCACCATTAATGGAGCACAAGGGGGGCTCAGGTCTGGACCGCACCAGATTTATGATGGCTGAGGCCCACGCACCAGTGACCCTCTTCAAGCTGGCCCTTTGTAAGGCTTCACCATAGATACAGTTAATGGATGCACACAATGAGCCTCAATGGCCCTGCAATGATGGATCTGGGGCATTGTGAAAAGCTCTACAGACAAGGTATTTCAGAGGCCTGTCACCCAAACTTAGAAGTAGGAAGGAGAGGGAGTAGAGTGCACACTGCAGAAATGTTGCTGGGAACATCTGGAGAAGAGTAATTGGGACACAGTATAGTATTCCTTACTTTTGTGTTTCTTTTAATTGTACATAGAGGGAATGGACTAAATTAGAATCTGACACTGGAGTGTCTAATTTTGTGCCAGTTTAGATCAAATGAA
>VVHJ01033004.1:0-16825 GCA_015107715.1 Tylochromis polylepis | reverse complement strand
CACACACACACACACACACACACACACACACACACACACACACACACACACACACACACACACACACACACACACACAAACAAACAAACAGAACACCCCCCTGGGACAAAGGTTGAAGCCTCCCGTCTTCAGCAGCTGACATTCTCAGGATGACCTTGACTTCGGTGTCCAGCTGTGATAACAGTACTGCCTCAGTGCCAGGTGGCGGCAGAGTGACACGTACTTTTTGCAAGGGTAGAAGTGTACATTTAGCACTGTCTTGCTCTATATTGCTCCTACTGCCAGATCTGATGATACAGCTGATGGTAAAAGGATAAGGAGTAAGTAAGGTGTCTAAAGGTTTTGGCTCAAGAAAGGACTGCATTAAAATGTTTGCCATTATCCCTGTTTTGTTGCAATTAGACTGCAAAGACACACCTAAAAATGGCTTAAAGGGTGTCAAATGCTGTCATTCTGTCAGACTCCGCTAGTGTCGCAAGGCCTCTTTTGGCATCAGTGCCTTGACTCACCACCTGCTGTAATATCTGAAGCCAACAGATAATGCTCCTCTTTTAATCAGCAGCAAAGTCCACATCTGCAAGATGGTATGCTAGTCAGAAGATGATGGTTTGTGCCCTAATCTTTTTTTTTTTCCAAATTCATTTCCAAGTTAACCCTGCAGGCTGAAAAATGCCGCTTAACAAATGTATTTAAATATGAAGCCAAAAGGTCCTTTGCAAACATTTATGACAAGCTGGGAGTGAGAATGGTCAGTTTGACGAAGCCAGAAAGGGAAAAATAATGACTTTCTGTTTATTCAACACAGGTATACACCTTTGTTTTTAAAAAGTTTCAAGCATACTGAACTTCTAATTGTGTTCTTAGAACAAAAAGCTTGTAAATTGAGTTGTTAGGGTACCACTTGTTTACTAAATTGATTACTTGAAAGCTAATAAGTGGATATGTGGTATAGTGGTGGGAATCCCCAGTTTGAGACTAGGAGGAGACACAAAGCCACCCTCAAAAGATGAGAAGACAGTGTACTCTTTCTGCCGGACAAATGAGAGGGTTCTGTTAGGAAGGGCATCTGGCGTAAAAAAAAACTTGACCAAATCAAATTTGGGGATCCATCCGCCATGGTAGCCCCTTGGAAAAATAAGGGAGCAGCCAAAAGTACCTTTCTCATTACTTGCAAAGTGATACTTGATTGTGTGCTTGTGTCTTTTCAATATCTGGAAAACACCTGGCTACGTCTGTGAGAGAAAACTTCGATTGCACCAGGATACAAAATGGATTAGGGCAATTCATTTTAGAGATCAGGCACACCTCAAAACGGCAGTTATCAGCGTCTTAAAAACCTTCCAATAACTAAAAGAAGTGACGGCACTGAGGGAGCTACAAGGAGCGGCCGACTGTTAAAGTGGTTGCACAGACGGTCTCTAATGGCATGTTACATAGCAGCACAACATGTAGAAGCTGCAAGTTAGCCTACAGCCAGCTGCACATGTTTAATTTGAAAGTCACTCTAGCACAGCACACTCTTGTCAAAATAAATACTTGTAGGAGGTGAAACGGTTCCCACTAGGAGCATGTGTGACAGCTTTGCTGTCACATTCCTGCATGATATGTGCTCAGAAATGCTTAGTACACTGCCAGGCAGATTGTTTGAGAGTAACCTTCAGTAATGGTATGTACTGGTTTCTATAGTAACCACATGCAGTTTGTTTGAAAAGTTTTTTTGTGATTTAACCTTTTGTTTATACAGGGCTTTTTTGTCATGAATCAGTGTTTGGCGAGAACATAAGTGAGACTATTTGTTTAAAAAAAAGCAATTTCAGAGTTCAGAAGTGCATTCAAAAAGCTGTTTACAGTAAAGTTGGATGCTCGCAGAAGCAAAACTATAATTGCAAGCAAAGTTGAATTTTAGGGGCCATCAAAAGAATTATTCCCCTAAAAATGCGCTAATACATATGCCTAATGGTACCTAAACATCTGAAAAGCACTCATCTGGTTTTGTTCTGTAGCTGACTAAAAATGCATCAAGAGATTCAAAAGCGCTGCAGAGAGCTCAAGGCTTAAGAGAAGAAAAATGAAATCTCTATTTTCTAAGTGCGGTTAAAGTAAGCTAACCAAAAACATACTCTGCTGAATTACACGCAGTATAAAATCTAAATATATTTAAAAAGTTTCCACACAGAAGTAGGCTGGAATATATTTTGGAAATTTGGTGATTTTGATCAGGCTGACAATCAGACTTTAAAGTAGAAACAAGCATCTATTTTGCTTTAGGGTCATTCAGAATAATTTTACCCAATCTACACTGATCAAATATTCACATAGTGAGGAAAAACGAACACCAAAGAAGGAGCTACTAAAGCAACTTTAGTGTGCTGTCGGTGTAATCTCTCTGAACTAAGTCTCTAGTTTGATGTTTTAAACATGGTGGTCAAGAACACTATCACTCATTCTCATGAAACGACTGAGTCACATGCTTTGGAAAGTAGAATCTGCAACTGTTTTACTTTTTCAAATCAGCTTTTTCTATGTCACCAGTCTCTTGTGTATGTGTCAGAAAACTTAATTTCACACCACCTTTAACATGCAAAACAACAAATAGGCAGACAGCTGTTGATTTGTTGTTCCACATGAAAAGGGAGAATTAATGGATAGTGCACATATCCAGAAGAGCATGGTGCTGTGCTCCCGAATTCTTGTTTCTGCTAGGTGGATAAAAAAAACTTTGCATTCAAATCTTTTCATGTGGACTTCAAAAGATGAGGATGCCATCCTCCTGTTGGACAAAGAATCTTCTTAAGTTCTCCATTGCACAGAATAGAGATCTGTCAGCGACCATCTGGCAACCGTTAGCCACAAGACAAAAATGTGCACTTCCCGACTGATTGACTTCACAGCAATCATTCACAAAGTACCAGTGACTAGAAACTGGTCAATGACCCCCTGGTAACCATTGTTTGCTAGGAAAGACTATGTATTCTGCGACTGGTTGGGGAGCGGCTGCTGAAGGGTTCTGGCAGTCACAAGCATGAGGTATATGGTGCTACATTCAAAACCTCCCTGTGACTGTGTTGGGTGATGGCAGATTGTTGCGATAGCTAGAAGTCTGCATGGAATGAAACATGAAACTGTGAGAGTGCAACCCGAACTGCAAATGAAGAACTTACCCCTTCAAAATAAAAGCAGTGACTTGCAGCTACTACCAACACATTTCAAAAGATGCAGTTTTTACTTTGAAGACACAAGTTCTCCATTTCCAGTTTGTGTCTCACTTTTTCAAGTTTCACTACCACTCACTGGCTAGTTTGCGAGTGCTTGTAGACAAGTTGACATCTTCAGTGCAAACTGTGAGTGACTGCAGCAAAATTCCAGCAACCGAAGCAATTACAAAAAAAAAAGGTTTTGATGCAGCTCCCTCTGCGTGACCGATATCATCCAGCAACAGACAGCGACCTCTAGCAAACAGCTGAGAAATACACATTTTTCTCTAGAGAAAGGTTGTCAGGGGGTAAGTAACTGGCATTTAGGCCAGCTTCACTGAGGCCTAACCGACGCCGTATTTCACCACCATTTTCACATAACTGCTCCCAACTCCATGATTCTATGCTGGCAGTAAAAAATATCGATGGAGAAGATAGATCACTTATTAGTTTTACCTGCTGAAAAAACAAAAAAAAACAAAAACAAAAACTTCTACACTGAAATTAAACCTAACATTATACCAAAAGATTTAAATGAAACTCAGTGGTACTTCATTCTGACTGATTTAATCTGTCGTATTAATGTCATTAATCTTATTTCAAAGTTTCAACCTGAATTATTCTGATAGCTTAAAAATGTCCAGAAAGTCGACTCTGTTCTTTGGATGTAGCGCATTTGAAATTGATATAGTGCCGTAACAACAAATGGCCGGATGTGCTGGAAGGCTTTTAATATCTATAACAAAAAAAATGAAGTGGTATCAAACCTCATTACCAGCAGCGCCACTTGGGCCCGAAGGACTAAATGAGTTTTAGCCCAAAGTCTGTTAAGGCTTAATCAACTAATCAGTAGGCTCTATTAATGATGTGTGACTCCTTTCATATGTTCCATCAGCTAAATGAATACAATTACGTATATATGCTATGCATAAATGGAAAGGAGAGGAGGTGAATAGATAATGGGACGTCAGCAAAGGAAGAAGGTTACAAAAAAGTGAGCTCGCTCAGTGGTTTGGTGGAGAAGAAGCAAGTATTGAGCGAGAAATATCTGACAGGTGGTGTCGTTGCTCGAAGTTTAACCTCACTGAGGCCTAGACAGAATTCACCCTAGAGCCAGAACCTTCAGGGTGACTTTAGTTAGTATTCTTTCACTTTCTCTCTCTCTCTCTCTCTCTCTCTCTCTCTCTCTCTCTCTCTCTCTCTTTCTCCCTCTTTCACTCTGTCCCTTATATAATGAATACAATTAACCTTTGCAGAGTTGTGCACGTTGGCAGCAGGTTGGGGGAGTCAGCGGGGGCTCGCTGTGTTGGACAGAGATTGATTGATGTTCCTGTGGTCAGCACACTCCGTCAGATCCCCTTTAATTAGCCCCACTCAGGAGAAATGATTAGTTGGAGGAGTGGCAGGGAGACGGATAGAGGGACATGAGAAAGAGGGGAGGACTTGGCATAAAGTGGGTTGGAGATGGAGGAAGGCAGAGAGAATGGAAGGGATGGAAGAATGAAAAGAGGTTAGAGAAACAGGGGATAAAGCGATGGCAGTGGATAACTGGAGAAACTATAATCTTTGATTGTAGGTGGCTGCACTTTTTTGAGAGTGTTCCCGTAATAACTTCATACCTTCACCAAGGTTAGCTCCAATAACATTCTACTTTAATTGCTAGTTAAACACTAGCATTATAAAACCTCATTCACACACCACAAGGACATTGTAATTACAGCCTATCTTATCATAAAAGTAAATCATAATGAATTATAAAGCATAATAAATTTATTATGAGCTGGTAATGACACCGAGATCTCTCTCTGCTAAACACTGCAATTAATTTGAAACCTGATCTGAAAGTGTGTGTTGATGATGCTGTACATCACGTGATACAAAGATCAGATTCTACTAAAACTAACTAACTAACTAAGAAAAGAAACGAAGCACGATGTGTGACCGCTCACTTATAATGATCCCCCCCCATGTTACAGTTTGGCGCTAACAGAAAGGTCTTCAACCTCATATAACGGTTTGATGTCACTTTATTTTTCTTAATGAGTTCGCTTAACAGCAATGCGGCATACTTCAACAGCTTGTATATTCAATAGGGTAGCATGCAAACAAAAGCAGTTGCAGTGGATAATTATTAGCTTTGACAGCCTAATTACTTATTTATTCAGGGGATCATGATGGACTGATGTGTGTCATTATTCTAATAGGATGATTATATGCTTATAGTGTGTTTACCGTGTGCTTGAAATATCCATCACAGAAAGCAACACGTGAAAGCAACATTGACAGAAAATCAAAGATACTCGTTTATGGCTCTGTAATGCTCCACCACGTGCGTAATGTCTCTGAAAAGAGATCAATGCTCTTTGAGATCAACTATATATTTTTAAGGACGTTCCATTTAAAGATGCACTGAATCGTATAAGAAATGTTTTCTCAGTTATGAGAGTCTTCAATCTAAATTAATTCTTTCTTCTTAATTCCTAACGCATCTACTACATCACAGGTAACTGGGACGTCTCATTTAAGCTAATGGAAATAAATAGTGGGTAATTTCTGTAGAGGTCCACAGAGGATAGCTTCTTCTGTTCTTTAGGATAACACAGAGGGATAACTGTCCAAAGGAGACAGTTTACTCAATCTATTACTATTTTAAGATCATTTTCTCTTACAATTTCCACTCCATAATGTCTGAAAAAGACAGTTTCCTTTTCTATGCATTCATCAAAGCCGTGAAATAGTCCGGATGGCCAGAACATACTATGTTGCAAATATACGACAAACAAAAGTCTACATATTTACTTGTACGAAGGATGAAGTTGGTAATGGATACTGTGGAGAGCAGTACTGAAACAGTCTTCAATTAAGTACTATTTTTGTCAGTACTTAAAAGACGACAATGGGAAAAGTACTTTGTAAACTATAGAAACATAATAAAGTGAGGGTACTTCCTATGGCATTTTAATGTGGACATTCAGTGTAATTATTTGTATAATCTGTTGTCCTTGCACGTCCATACAGTAAAGCTTTGTAAGGCTGCCTGCAGATCACACATTAGAGAAGGAACCACACCAGCCAGCAGCACAGTGACACACACACATGAACAAATGCTGTACTTGTGCAAAATAAAACTGTGTCTTCTTCTTCTTCTCTTTCTCCTGTTGTCTCAGTTGCACCTCTGAGTCACTCACTCTGCTCAGCCAAAGAAAACAAGAAGTGAGTGAGTGCAAGGGAGGAGAGAGAAAGGTAAAATCTATTGTATCTAGGGGCTGTGGCTGAGAATGCCAGGGAGATAGAAAATGGACATTTCTAGTTATAGCCAGAAATCCATTAAGGTCATTCAGAGAGAGATGCTGCCTGGCTGACTGTATTCAAGGCGTGCCCATCCCTAACATGATGGGATTCAAGTACTGACCTAAGCTACTGCAACTCTTTCTCCTTAGCACGAATAAAGGTTAGCCAAACATTAGAAAATAGCAAGGATAGTGTTCAGCCAATCAGCTTAATAAGACAGTGGATTTATTTTACCTGTATATTGAAAATTCAGTAATGTCACACACTTTGTCAAATCTGCATACCAATTCATTATTATTATCATTGTTATTATTACATTTTAAGGATCCATTTAATCCAGTGAAGTAGCACTGGATTTTTGTTGTTTTGCTTTTATTTTATGTCTTTTATTCACAGGGCCTTAAAGCACAGAAATCCAAGCATATAAAAGAAACGCATACTGGTTAAGTAGAGAGTGCCACGGACCCGCTAAATAAAAACTATTTATTTGGATCTGATGTGACTCGCTAGAACAATTGCGTGTGACAATTGGAAAGAGCGACAGCAGAAGGCGAAAGACATGGATATGTGGGATGTGTCAAAGAAAACAAAACACTGGGGAAATGGGAAATGAAAATGACAGTGAGCGAATGGGCAAATTTGAATCTCAAGGTCTTATTATTTGCTGCTGTGCTTTATTTCTCATGCAATTTCATTTTCCACATGCACACTTTGACCCACCTCCTGTTCTACATGCATACACATTTGTTTTGGCACATGGAGACCGGAATAAAAGGAATCTTCAATTTGTCTGATTTTCAATGGGTTTTTTTCATATTTCCTACGATAAATTGCTGTTTAATGACAGTGAAAAGGCAGAGCACACACAAACCATGACTTGGATCCTACTGCTGTGTCTGTTATATAGGTACACATTACAGAAACATAAAGAGGATTTTCATAATTACCACCACTGTTAATTTAGGGCAGCTGTGGTATGAACCTCTCATTGGGTGGTGGTCACTGTAGCTGGAGACAGAGGAAACATTCCCAATTGAGAAACAGGATAGTAAGCTGACGTGCATTATCTGGTCTTAAGTTTGGACAGAATTTATTCAATAACTTAAATGTTCTCAGGCACAATGATGTATGTGGCTTCCTCTAAATATTTGTTGGTGTGTGAAGAAAAGGGAGTATTTTACCACCAGCTTTTCCTTCATCTTCATCCAGCTGGCATGCTTGTCATCTCTTTTTCCCCAGACATTGAAAAACATCGTACTGAACTTGTTTTAATTTGTTCAGAGCTACCATGAAATGATATCTGCTTAAAAGAAAAAAAAAATATGGATGCTTAATGGTATTTCATCTATGCATGGATTGAAGTAAGACAAGACAAACAAAGGGGACGGAGGAGAGAGCAATCAAAAGTGTGAAGACGAGCTTCTGGATGAGTTTTTGGGAAATACGTAAATGCAGTGTTTAAAAATCTGCATATATCTGTCTACCTCTAGCTTCCGGCACATTCTTGACTAACAAACAACACAGATATACAATATTACTCTCCCATTTCTGAAGGCGTACCCACATTTTACAAAGATGAATCATTACTGCAGAGAGTGAAGTGACATTCTATCAAGCTAGCTGTCAAACGTTAATCTCATTTTCTATTTATTCTTTTCTTTCCTGATTGTGAAATGCCAGATTTGAAGAGCAAAGCACCTATTATGCAGAAGATCATAGAGATGAAAAGTCAATCAACACGAACTTGTCATGCTGCGACTGTGATGTCTTTTCCACCGTTTTTTAATGTACTTATTTGTTTCATATTTTCTGGTGAGGGAGCCTTGATTAGACTCTATGCATAGCCATACCCCCGTTTGTGCCCATATAGAGGTTTCTATTGGAGATCTGTGGTTAAAGGTTACAATCATTTACTATTATTTTATTATTTTCATTTACTGCCTTGTCCCTTGGGCTCACAGATTTCTCTGCTCATTTACTGATGTAGCTGTAATTTGAAATGTCATTCTTAAAGTTTTTAACCATTTGCTCATGCATTCTTTGACAGAATAGTGAACCCCTCCTGATCTTTATTTCTGAAAAAAACGTAGCCTCTCTGGAATGCTGTTTTTAAATTATTAGAATTGAAACAAACAACTGTACTCTGTTTTTATTTTCCTTTTCCTTTGGGAGGAACTCTATTATGTTCCCTTCTGCCTTTGTAAAACCCTTTAGGACTGTTATTTATTTACGTTTGTTTTTCAATCTAATTACAATAAGAAGCAAAAAGTTTATTATTCTTGGAAGCAGAGGCCACACTCCACCAACCCAGCCAAGAACCAATTGACAAACAAAAATGCCTCTTGAGGGCTGATTAATAATTAACTCTCTTAATTAAGTTTCTAGGTTAATTGGCAGCAAAAAAAAACTGGTGGAGTGCCAGGTAACCACCCCTGGGGTTTTTGGTCACGTGACAGGAAGCTGTGATATTCTGTGTATTTATAGACATATTGATTTTGCTGAAGCACTGTGTGCGGGATACTTATCTGCCTAATAGGATCAAAAATTCTTAATTGTATTGGATATAATCTTCATCCTTCCTAAGTTCAATTGTAATCTGGTGATAAGGCTATTAAATGAATTTTTAGGAACAAAGAAAGCAGGACGCGAGCCAGAATGTGTGAATATCTGTGTGTGGCAATTGGCTATTGTATAGATGAAGTTGCCGTCATGTGGCATTTGTCAATGCTGAGCCTGGTCTCTCTAAAAGTCAGCCTCTTGCTTAACTCTTCCACACACACACCTACATGTTGAATTATAATGCTCATGCAGAGTTTGCAGCATTGATTGGTTGCTAGAGGACACAAGGTCAAGTCACATGGTGTCAATATTTAAAGCAGCGCCCAGCACTGGGGACCTCTACCATAACCTCATTAATATGGGGGTCTGTTCTGCTGAAATACTCTGCTGGCAGAAAGAAAGGCCGACTTGAGGAATAAAGAGGACTGCATACCCACACATAAACAACACGAGCACTGCGGTTTTGCATTAAGAGAGCTGCTGGGATATATGAGGAAATTATCAGATAGACACAAATCCTCAAGAAAAAGGCATGCATACTTAAAACTAGCATCCATACACTCCTGGAAGTATATAGCAGGGCACTCTGTCTTCAGTTAAAATTATATTTAGATTTTTTAAGTATTAATTTTATCCTTTGAGCAGAAGACAAAAACAAGAAAGAAAAAAACAGGCTAACTCATATGGACTCTAAATCTTTATCAAAGTCCTTTTGTTGTTTGCATGTTGTATTTAGCCTATGCAAGCTTCACTTTCTTTTTTGCAGTGTACTTTACCAACGTCCTGCTAGTAATAAAATAAAGCACAGATGGTCTAAGCGCATGACAACAATTTGAGGGAATTTTTGATTAGCTTTTGGTTTATAGCTGTTTGTAAAGCCAAACAATGCTGAATGGCATAATTGCATGGCTTTAACAGTGCTTTTATATGATATACACACTCACATAGACATAACCTTGTCCAGCCTTGTGCCTGAGTACTTGTTTAATCACCCATAACGTCACTCAATCACTCTCCCAATAACACAGTCAAAGTGGCCCAAAGCTTCCAACAGCAGTGGTTTTCTCAGGTACAGTCCATTCTCATCAGTTCCTCTAACAGCTGTGTGTCACTTCTGCCCTTCCTGCTCTGCTGTTCTCACTCTGGTCTTATCTGGCTCCAGAGATTATACCAAGAAAGCATTTCCATCAACAAGGCTGATGTTGCTTCTATGTTCAGCCACTGTTGTTTTCACATTCCTTCTCTTTTTCACATGTGAACAGAACAGTTCAGTTAAGATCTGCTGTGCGTCAGCAAGCTTTCTATCAATCCTCCAGTGCTTCATTTATACTGCTGTCTGCACACATACATGTACAAGCACACGGAAACGCTCAGTGCAGGCACACTGCTCTCTGAGATAAGAGCAATGTTTGCCTCATGATTGGGATCTTCCAGTTACCATTAAAGACGGTTTATCTCCTGCACTAACCCTCATTCACGTCTTTCGCTTGTTTGCAGTCTCTCCAGAGAGAGAGAGAGAGTGATGGAGGTCACAGAGGCACGAGAGAGAAGGAGAGAGATAGAGGCAATAAAAGAAAAAAAAAAGCAAGAATAAGCCATTTCTCTATTTATAATGTACTATTGTGTGATGGAATTATGACCAGGATTAATTAAAAATGCACATTCAGAATACCACACTGCCCTACAGAATTTGAGAATTACTACTGCAGTTTTGGAGATGAAATAAAGATTTGCTTTTAGAGCTATAATATTACATTGATTCAATTTGAATTTAAATAAGTTTGATTTTAAAAATATTTTCATCACACAAGCATTAAATATCTATCTAACTGGAATAGGGTGCAGAAGATTTCTTATATAGCCCATGCTTCTGCTCTGTAGTATCAGAATAATTCATCAGAAAATATAAGTAAGGCTACCTGTGGCTACAAGACCAGGTCCCTTTGAAGGATTTCTTTCTTTTTAGGTCAAATTCAAACCATCCCTCAAGCAAGAGAGCTCAAGTATCGTGGGATTTTATTCACGACTGATGGGAAGATGGAGCGTGAGTTTGACTGGGGGATTAGTGCGGCGTCAGTGGTAATGCAGGCACTGTACCGGACTGTCGTGGTGAGGAGAGAGCTGAGCTGAAAGGTGCAGCTTTTGATTTACCAGTCCATCTACATCCCAACCCTCACCTATGCTCATGAAATATGGGTAATAACTGAAAAACTAGAGACCGAAATGACTTTCCTCTCTAGGGTGGCTGGGCTCAGCTTTAGTGATACGGCGAGGAGCTCAGAAAACCAGATCTTGGAGTAGACCTGCTACTCCTGTGTGTCCTGTGGGTACGCCCGACTGGGAGGAGAACACAGGGCAGACCCAGACCACAATGGAGATCTCTCATCTGGCCTGGGAACACTCTGGGATCCCCCAAGAAGAAACTACAAAGTGTGTTTGGGGAGAAGGACATCTGGAATACCCTGCTTAGTGTGCTGACACTCTTAACTGACTTTGGCTAACCAGAACACAATAGCTAGATAGAAAAATCAAAATATCTCATCCTGTACGTTAAAAGACTAAAGTCTCAGTCACACTGACCTAGAGGATGGTCGGCAACCTTTGTATTGACCAACCAGGTGGCAAATGGTTGCTAGAGGCTGCTGGCTGTCACAGGTGAAATCCACCAGTTTGTAAAGAGGGTGCTGCACTAAAAACCTTCTTGTTGAGAGCAGACTGCCATACTCACCTATAGTTTGTGTGGAAGATGCCGACTTGTCTGCACACACTTGCCATTTACACTCCGAGCTATAGTGAAACTGTAAGAAGTACAATGCAAACTGGAAATGGACAATGTTTTACTTTCAAAGTAAAAGCTACAACCTATTGAAAAGTTGTCTCACTGCTGCAACCAACACATTTTACTTTCAGTGCAAACAGACTCCATTTTCAGGTTGTGTCCAGTTTTTCATAGTTTCACTACCTCTTGGTGTGTACTCAAAAACAAGGAGGTTTTCAGTGGAACACCGTGTACCTATTTCCAATCAATTTCAGGCTAGCGACTGCCAGTACGGCCAGTCAGCTGGTTGTGGAATTAGCAACCAGTGGTTACCAGGGATCAACGACTAATCTCTGTTCCTGCTTGAATGGGACTTTAACAGTTAATCTCTTTCAGTAGGCCTGTAGCAAATGGCAAAAAGGTAAATACTGATGCTAATTTCTCCAAATATATCCATGACATTTTTGTTTTGTATGATAACATGAGGGTGTAAATATAGCTGCTTTTTGACCAGTTTTTGTCTCTTGGATTATACCGAGTATATCACAGTCTCATTCAGTCACTCTATATGCTCTTCAGCTGTTTTTCTCCCAGGTAGTTACAGTTAATCAGTTTGTGCTCACCTGTACTCCAGTGAAAAGCGTGTTAATTCTGTGCTATTGTGGATCCATTTAAACTCTAGTGGCCAGCTTCCCTCTGCCATGCAGGTCAGCACCAGCCTGTTACGTTCCAGATGGAGCTGGCTACGCACTGGCTCTGTCTTGAAGTAGGGAGGCACGTCATCTGCAAAGACAAATGTTTGGAATGAAAGTCTTTCAATTTCCTAATGAGACATTTTTCTCCTAAAACCAGTTAATGTAAAACAAACGATGAACAATGCCTACTCTTAAATGTCATATCCATGCACACAAATACAGAGACAAAAGAATGTCAGGAAAACTGAGTTGTTTAGATAAGATAGAAGAAATGGCATTCATTGCACATTAACTTAACTTTGATAATGTAGGCATAGACAAGAAGCAAGCACAGAGTCCTCAGAAACAGTTAAAATACACTTAAACAGGGAGCCAAATGTAACTGATGCTTACATCTCTCTGACTGTTACAGATTGTCTATGGTCAGATGCTGGGATCTCATTTAAGACAAAGTAAACTGTGTTGCATGTATTTATCACTGGCATCTAAACACACTCCAGATGGAAAACCCTCTGTGAATGTGTCCCATTTGGAGCTACCTAATCTGATACAATGCACTGTTGTCTGCTGTGGGTGATTTTGACTCACACTTAATGTCTCAGAGAAGTCTGACTAAGAGCGAAGAGGAAGCAAAAGCATCAAGTCATGAAGGATTGATCCTGCATCTCCTGCTCCATGTACTTGTGTGTCAGTAGCTCATTGGCACAGTGCAGTACCTTCCTCCGAGCTAGACAGAGCAGACAGGAGAGGAGTAAAGCCAAGGAGGAGGCATGAAATCCTTTCATCATTTGTTCGCCTCCACTCTGTATCGCTCTGTTTTTCGCTCCTTCTGTGTTTCCTGAACACGCTCTGTTGAGTGTGACGGAATGGATTGAGGAAGACCGACGAGAAGCTCTCTGCAGGGTGGTGCCCATAGTGAACGTCGCAATAGACACACAGTGATTTTTGTATCTCAATCAAGAAGCTGCACAGCAAAACTGTCAAGGTCTCTCATGGTTCCAATATCTCACCCTTAATAAATGATGCAAAAATGGACCGCTTACTTGATGATCATTGTAAATATAGAACCCATTAATTGGATGGTTGGATAATATAATTATCAAATTGACTGATAATCAGGCATTGAAATTAAACTGTCAAAATGATCTATAGTGCTGATATTTTGTTCCTCTAGTCTGGCTCGACAAATCCACTGGAGGTAGACTGATAAGAGTGAAGGAATGGTGAGAAAAATAGGCGATGAAAGTTAAACAGTGGAAGCCTAAAGATGATTTACAGGCATTTCACTTTAAATCACTGATTCAGATTTACTACTAAAGCTTCTGGATGTGCTTAATCAAACGAAAGGACTTTGTTGTAGTATTCACACTAAATGTATTGTATGAGTTACAGTACCCTATCACGGAGGAACGTATTATAGTTTCCAGATGTAATTGTTTGCATTTACATCTAGTTTTATTGCTATATTCACAGATATAAGTTGAGTGGACAAAATATTTAAAGCCCTTACAGTAAAATGGAACACAGATGAACAGCACTGCTAAATACAACCTTCTGTCCAAAAGATCGGGACTTTAGGCAGTGCAGTTTAGCCTGAAACCCAGACTACAGGCCAAAGTTGCTGTGATATATGTAGAATCTGGATTAACAATTTCTTGTTAAAATAAACAAGTCCGTTACTAAAAAAAAAGATTCTCCCAAACCTGTTTATTTTACTCATCATCAATAGATTTCCAGATGCTGTAAAACACACAACCTTCAAGGTTTTTCTTTGTTTTTCAAGGTTCTTAATTTTTTTCTAAACACGGAGATGACATCAAAATTAAAAATGAGAAACCATTTCACAAGTTTGAAACATTTGATACTGTTGTCTTTATACTACTTGACACGACAT
Organism: Tylochromis polylepis; assembly: GCA_015107715.1. Taxonomy (NCBI): domain Eukaryota; kingdom Metazoa; phylum Chordata; class Actinopteri; order Cichliformes; family Cichlidae; genus Tylochromis; species Tylochromis polylepis. The sequence goes on along the minus strand of VVHJ01033004.1, from coordinate 2,434 downwards.
TTAATTAATTTGCAACTTAATTAATGATTGCGTTCCACTTTTTATTTAACACTTCACACAGTATCCCAACAGGTTTGCACATCCTAAAAACGTCGGAGAGCTGAATAAGCATTCCTCAAAAAAAAAGAAGTTTAAAAAAAACCCAAACAAAAAAACAAGCACCATATTTTTACTGTATTTTAGCTAAGGACCTTGTGAATTCGCAGCCCTTCTCTCCAGAGAAGTTATGAAAGAGCCAGATGACTAATCATATCATTCCAGAGAAATATAAAGCAGATTTAATTACTATGTTAAATTATGTTGAAGAACTTTGAAAATATTTCTGAAATACCTTGGTCGTCAAGATCCAAGGTGATAGACTGAGGCATATACAAAGTTACATAACAAAGAACATCAAGAAAAATTATAAGCGAATGAATGGTAGTTGTTTGAAGTTCAAAAGTTCAAAACACACTTCAGTGATCCAGGAATGAATATTCATAAATTCTTGATGCATATTTATCAACAGCTTTTGGTTTGACTTCTGACTTGATAACCTGAGTACTGTGCTAAACTATAGACCAGGCTGACATGCATAAATATTTATAACAAATATAAGAAGACATAGGAGACTCAGTAAGCCAACACACAGCATTTATCTGCCAAATTCAACTCACACTCCTACTGAGCGTTTTCAGAAGTGAGCCCCTTTCCGTTCTGTTAAAATCTGATCCCTTAATCTAGTCAAACACGAAGAAAGCCTCCATACAGCAGGGGCATAAAAAGTAGAGTCAAACCATAGACACAGCTAACAGAAAGTCACACTGTGAAGTCTCTGTCAGTGCAAAGACAGAATACACAATGAACGAGAAGAAAAATGAACACTTAGGTTAAGTGATATAAGACAAAAAAATGAGTGAATTATCTATAAGCGATGAGGATGGCAGACAGAGGGCTTAGCAGATGCAAGAAAAAGAGATAAAATGTAAAATAGACTCTAAGCTGCCTTTAGAGTTGGAGTGCCAGGGCCTCTCCAGTGTGGGTTAATGCTATGCCTGGCACTGTAGGAGATAGTTTGAAAATGAGGGTGATTGAGCCATACAATAGTTATTGGAGATGGCCGAGACTAATTGTTCCCTTGCGATGCACGCTTTGCTTTTATCTTCGAGGGAGATATAAAAAGAGCATGAGGTGAGAGGAAGCAGTGGAGTGGGGAGAGCGACAAGAGGAAGCAATGCCATGAAAAAGAGGGAAGAAGGGGGTTGGGGTGGGGGGCACATGCAAATGAAAAGCAAGCACTGTATCACACAGAAACACATATCCATTCAAGCACAGGGCAGTGTGAGGCCAAAGAAAACACTGATCACTGATGATATCTCCAGTAGCTCCTCTCATTAGGAAGTCCATAAGAGCTCATCAGTGTTATCTAACAGTAAAATCAGCACATGCTGTGCCAGTATAAAGGAAAGCACTCTAGGAGTATAATAACTTAGGCCTGCAAGTAATTAATATTTTCTTGTTAACAGTCAGCAATCAAAATATTGCATACAATATAACCCCATATAAAAAAAAAATCAACAAATCAAAAAAATACTAAAACAATAAATGTTTTTATGTGAATAAGAACTCTGAGTTTTATCTGAACGGGTGTTCAGCCCAGGCCCGATGGGTCTCCAGGCTTAAATATGGAGAGCAAATAAAGGGCAAATAAAGGACAATTGTATTTCTCAGTAAAACACACAAATGCTGCTGTCTACAATAAAAACAGTTCTGTCTTAAAAATACATATCTTTCTCATATGAATATGAAAAATGTGTTTTAATGGTGCTTTCTGCATAATAATTAACAATAAAAGTGGGATCACGAGGCGAATAATGTAACATGCAATACACAGCTCATATCTTTTTGAGCAGGAAGGAGGAACGCAGTCCTCCCCTACCGGTGACCCACAGCATTACCAACAGATTGATGCACAATTAACCCATATGGGAATCTGTGCTTCCCGTGCACATGGCTGGTTATACATTCTTTATGCTGACAGCACTTTAGCAACATGGAGTAACTATAGCAACAATTTCCTGACACTTTAATACTGTAAACACTTACATGTGACAGGATTTAATGACGCTTTTTTAAAATAATCAATGCTTTTTCTCAGAGGAAATTATTTTCACACAACTACAGGAGGTATAAATGTGCAGCATGTAGCTTTCACGTCGTGAGACAAAGATGAGAACTGAAGTATCGAGATTTTAATGACATACCACCCACTTGAGATCTTACCATTACAGTTCATACTGTATACAGCTATTAGCGCAGATAAAAAGGCTTAGGAAACACATTGGATGGTCTGTCTCATGCCACCAGTAAGCTCTTAGACACTTCCAATTAGTGTGAACAGTGCTACAAATGAACTCGCAGACAGACTAGACCCAACTTAAGTTTCTACTATTCG
>VVHJ01033003.1:0-11547 GCA_015107715.1 Tylochromis polylepis | reverse complement strand
GTCCACACTGAGACGGCGTTTTTTGTCATGGAAAACTGAGCTTTTTGAAAACGCTCTCCAAAGTGGATAAATTTGAAATCCTCCGTTTTCGTGTCGCAGTCTGGACTGCGAAAACGGAGGATTTCAAAAACGATGACGCAATTTAGTCATGTGATGCAGTCATATGACCAATTCAACTAAGATGGCGGACGGCATTGTACAGCAGTTGTTTTGTTTGCTCTCCATTTTGACGGTCCTATTACAGATTAATATCATTTTGTACATGCTCCAGATTACTGTCTTCTTTGAAGAAAAGCTAAGTAAATAAACGGCAGATGGAAATGACGCCGGTCGAATCGTCTTACGTTTCACTCATGCGCGGTACACGAATGTAAGCGTTTTCAGTGTGGATGAACAACTCTTCGGAAACGATTGAAAACCATAGTGTGGATGTGGAGCATTTTTAGACGAAAATGCCGTTTTCACATTTATCCGGATTAGTGTAGACGTAGCCTCACCCATTTCTGCCGCTTGTATCCGCGATCTCGTTCTTTCGGTCACTACCCACAGCACGTGACCATAGGTGAGGGTGGGGACGTAGATCGACCAGTAAATTGAGAGCGTCACTTTTACACTCAGCTCTCTCCTCACCACAACAGACCGGTACAGCGTCCACATCATTGCAGCCGCAGCACCAATCCATCTGTCGGCCTCCCGCTCCCTTCTCCCGTCACTCGTGATCAAGACCCCGAGATACTTAAACTCCTCCACTTGGGGTAAGGACTCGTCCCTGACCTGGAGTGGGCACTCCACCCTTTTCCGGCTGAGGACCATGGCCTCGGATTTGGAGGTGCTGATTCTCATTCCCACCGCTTCACACTCGGCTGCGAACCGTTCCAGAGTGAGCTGGAGGCCATCACCTGGTCCCCTTTCTTAAAGATGGGAACCACCACCCCGGTCTGCCAATCCAGTGGTACCGCCCCTGATCTCCACGCAACATTGCAGAGGTGTGTCAACCAGGACAGCCCTACAACATCCAGAGCCTTCAGGAACTCAGAGCGGACCTCATCCACCCCAGGTGCTCTGCCACCAAGGAGTTGTTCAACTGCCTCAGCGACCTCGCACCCGGAGATTGGCTGGTCATCCCCTTCGTCCCCAGACTCTGCTTCCTCCACGGAAGACGTGCCAGTGGGATTAAGGAGCTCCTCGAAGTATTCCTTCCACTGCCCGACAATCAACAGGTTAACTGGTGATTGTAAATTGCCCACAGGTGTTTATGTTGTACAAATGGTTGCCTGTCTCTCCGTTAGTCCTGCGACACACTGGCAACCAGTCCAGGGTGTACACCCCTCTCACCTTATGCTAGCTGTGATAGGCTCCAGACGACCCATAACCCTGAATTTGGTAAGCAGAAGAAAATGGATAGATGGGTGTGATTTGTGCAGTTCTAATGATAAGTTAGGTTTACACAAAAATACTGAGGCACATCTGGACTTGCTGTGTGCCTCAGCACATCACTCGGCAACCACCATGAACTAGTTTAGCCATGGTTCATGGTTCATCACTAGTACGCTCTACTCTCACGATGGAAGGGAGTGTTTAAAAAAAACAAAACAAAAAAACCCTCTGCTTTCACTCACATTACTCACAGTAAGAGTGAGTCACAGCCACAGAACTTGCAACTTTTCACATGGAAACTTGTGTCCCATCATGTTGGCTGTTCATCTTTTTTCTCCTCTCTCTTTACTCTCATTCAAAATATCTGTTTGTTTTGCTTCTTCACTGACTTTTCTTTTAGAAATGCTTTCTAAAGGCCTCTGGGCCTGTACATCTCACCCCTCATCCACCTTTATATTGCAGTAACAACATCTGCCCTACAATTCTCATCTCTCTAACAAATACACACACACACACACACACACACACACACACACACACACACACGAGCTTCACTAGCAAACAAATGAGACATCAGCAGAGGGCTTATTTACCCAGCAGCAGGAAACATGAAATGAAAGAGACACCAAGATTAATCCTGTAAAGACGGAAGGAGGCAAAAGCAGGCATGAGGGAAGAGGAAGTTAATAGAACATGCATCATTCTGTACAAAGGAGGAAAAATGGCTTCCTTCCAGCAACAGTTACACTGACAGATGTACAGTACAAACTGCACTAAATTGTTTACCGTAAATTAATGCAGAGTAAAGGGGTTAATAGCTCAGCACCTGCTACACTGATTGAGAAAGAAAAAGACAGCTGATAAAATTAAGTAGATTTATGTTTCAGAGGGAGAGGGAGGGAGAGATTCCCTTTTCTCTTCAGTGATTTCCTGTCTCTTATTTAGCATCAAGAAATATTGTGTATTTTGAGTGAGCCCCACATATACTATTCTCATTTTCTTGACTAATATTTGCTAAAAGCTACAATACCCAGCTGAAACAGTTAAGTGGCATTCAGGGCGTAATCCTTTTGTTTCAGTAAACAAAAGGCCACATAACCACTAATACTAAGAATAAATACAGAGACATAATATAAAAGTTATTAGCAAAAACTGTAACTACTTTGTATAGAAATGCAGATTATGGCAAACAGTACAAGAGAAGCTTTTCCTCAAGCCATCAACTCACTGTCACAGTGTTACACTTACTGTGTCGGAGCCTGCTAAAGTCTTCACTGCTCAGAGAGCGTCACAGTGACAGAGTCAGCACGGCTCTTTCGTCTCACTATCTGGCAGCAGTCGGTGATAAGCTCACACTGTATTTGTGCCTTTCTCACGACTCTTACAGTTTTGATGTGGGTGGATTTGGAGCCTAGAAAAAGCCCACTACTCTGCTTATGAACACTGTGGGTATTCAGTCGTGCATGTGCAAGTGTGTCACCTTGTTTTCTGCACAATGCTGTAACACTGGTCCTCACCTATTAGAATAAAATATGCTTTTAAGTTGAAATCAGTGTTGCAATTAGTGACCACGGTTATTGTAGTTTAGTAAAACCAAACTAAAACTGTGACTTGAATACTATTTGAAATGATACTGTGCACTTTCAAAGCTGACTTAAATACACCTCTTTGTGTTTGTACAAGGAGGCTTTGGTACATGGAATGATAATTATAAAGAAAAACACAAATTTATATAGAACAGTTTTTTTTTTTTAATGAAAAAAAATCATTCATCTTCATTTTCCATTCATTTTTAATATGAAGATGTCAAACTGTGTCCATTCTTTGACATTTTGAGGTTTAGTAACGATGCAAACAGATGAATACTCATTTGTAGTACGTTCATAACGGGTTACACGTCTCAAACAGTCGACCGCTCACAACACACACAGCATTGTTACCACAGGCTAAAGACAGACAAAGTCATCAGCAGCACTCAGGGGGCAAATTTCACTGGGTAACTGGCCAGGACACACTCCTGAGTGTGTGTGGCTGCACTTACAGGAAGGAAGTTTGCTGGATGAGGAATGAAATAGTTATAAAATAGGATAATAGGAATAAAATAGTGTGCTGTTTATTTGTAGCTTATGCATCAGAAACTATTCAATAAACTCTATTTTCTGGACACAGTTTATAGAGATATTTGCAGATAGCGAAGTGAAGATAACAAGAAACGCGTGAAATATTAGAAATTTTGCTTTCGGTTTTTCTGCGCAGCCGAGATTCTCAGTCTGTGTTTGGCTGACTTTTCCTGTGCGACACATTTTTGAACAACAGAAGCTTTAAGGAGTAGTGAAATGAGAGAACACATTCTGGGCGAAAAACCAAATTGAGCAGAAAAAAAAAAAAACTAAACCAAAGAACTAAAAGACCAGCTATAACTGGAAAGGCAGGCAAACACAAGTATCCCCAAAAAACGGGGATAGTTGTGTAAATTCAGCAGAACATAATTAAATGATTTGAACAAAAACAAAAAAAATCACAATCACAAACACAAGCATATAGCTACATGCATTTCATTTCAACCCTATTATAAATATAAAACTTAACATAACAATGCTTTTGTCCACTTGTAATGCATATATTAATAAGACTATTCACGTCATGGCAATGAATGCACTTCTTGGCTAAATCCTGTTCGATGTTCACTCTATGATGACTACAACTATGATCAGCAGTTTGTGAGTTTTAAAGCTTATAATCAGTTCAAATTAAAAAAAAAAAAATCAAAATCAAAACTGATTAAAAGAAGAAAAACAAACACTGCTAATACAGCAATACTACTACTATTTTTTTTTCTTTAAAATCATTGTCTAGTCATCCAACATATGACGACCTCCATTTTTAAAATCAGAGCAATGAAGGATCCTTTCTCTCAAGACCAATCAGGAATAACCCCATTATACTTGACATCATTTTTACATATTATCTGTTATGTGGCTATAGCACATGTGTAGCATTCATTTGATTCTTTAGGAAAATTCTTTTAAATGTTTACTGTAGTAATAAATATGAAGTGAAAAAGGTTTGTTAACTATATTACAGTAACAGGTTATAAAGAAGTCATAATAAATTAATGTGCTATTTCAAAACCCTACGTATCATTCTCTATTGTCCTACATGTTGTCAGTACAAACAATGGCTAGTTTTTGAGTAGCTTTATATACCATTATTATCACTTTAACCTACAGATCAGTCTACTGGCCTTGAAGAAGACATCAGATGTGACATGATATTTTAAAGATTTATTCGGCACTTTCTATATGTTGACAATAAAATTATATTCAGTTGAATTAAGTGTGATGATGGCCACCTCAAGGCACATTACAGTATATTGTAAGGTAAAGACTCTACAATAATACAGAGAAAACCCCAAGAATCAGATGCCCTCTATGAGGAAGCACTTGGAGAGAGTGGGGGAAAAAAAATCCCTTTTAACAGGAACAAACTTCCCGATGGCTTCTAGCAGTGACTGACTGGGGGTGAGAGAGGGAGATAGGACAGAAAAAGATATTTAACATGCCCACACTGTACACTCCTTCAATGTATCAGAATTAGAATCAGAATTCAAAATTTTGAGCTATGAGAGAGGATGGCACACACGCAAGTTCACAAAAGCTACCAAAAACATCACCTCCTTGGCGGAGGTAATTATGTACTCTAGTTTGCTTCTTTTCCTTTCGTGTAATTACCCAGAATCCTTAAGGAAATGTTACGTTATGAGCAGGCAATCTATTACCAAATGTTTTTCAGGGCTTAAAGTTTATTTTTAAAGGCATGTAAGTCTTGTATATTATGTTTATGTAAAAACCTGATTGGAAATAGATTTTCTACTAAGCCGGAGTGCTACTGGGGCTGAGTAAAGCCGCATTTCTCATCTGTACTCTTATCTTTTTTAAGCTTCTCTTTAAAATCGACTGAGCACTTCTGACTTCTTTTGATCATCTTTTCTATGAACCACTGCAAAAAAAGATGCATCCTTCTTCCTTTTTACAAATGACTGGTTTCCAGCCAAATGGCTTAGGCTGGTTCTATTTGAAATGCATATTTTTCAGTGATAGCTGGATGCCATCTAGCAAAAGTTTAGGATGAAAAGGGTCACATGGTTATGGTTAGACATTAGATCTGGTAGATGAAAAACACTGAGCTCTCTGTCTTTGCAGAGATCAATATGATATGAATTTGTATTTCACTTGAGTCAAATAAAAAAACGTAATTATGCTAAGCATGTTAAGAGCTGACTTTATGACTCACTCGATTCTACCATACATCCACATATATAATTTGTTGATAGAAAGAAATGCGTATATAGGGTATAACAGGTGTTGAACTGGGCTCCGTTGGAAGGAAGAAGGGGCAGCTCAATCAAAGTCCAGCTCTATGACATTGTCTGATAGACTGTACATCTGATCTGCAAACAAAATCCTAATATGATAAGAAAAATATTATATAGCTGGACCAGCATAGTCTTTAATAATTAGATTAAATATTAAAAATGAATTAATTTACATTCTATAGTATTAAAGTTTACCCCAACATTATTGAGGTCATTGAGCTTATTGGCTTCGAGCTTACTGACCTAGCATGCATTACTTGGTCATGGTGCCAGTTAACTTACACTTAAGCAGTTACATTAAGCTAGCTCATAAGTGCAAGTTGCACTTATGAGCTAGCTTAATGTAACTGCTTATTTAACACAGGCCTACAGTACAAACTGTTAAACAGCCAGCCATCTGTTCATCCATCCATTGCCTTAACCCATTATCCAAGTCAGGAACCCTTGGGGGCTCCAAAAAGAAAATTTGTTAAACGACATTTATTAAAAACTGAAGTTCGTATTGTTGACATGTAAAGAGAAAACAAAATCAAACCATTTTACACTGGGTTCTGAACCAAAATGAGGTCTTTGTGTTTCTGAGCCATTTTTTCTCTCTAACACGTAACCCATCTCTCCATGCCATCTGTGCCACCTGACAACAGAGGTAGTTTTTCCTCAAGGTGACTTCTGGGGGAAGCCCATTGAAAACAAGGAGAGAAAAACTCATAGTTATGAGTGTTCAGGCTGAGAACAGCAGCAGGCTGATTACCAAGACTTAGATGTTGTGAGTACACTGCTGTGAAAAAGCTGACTAAATCTTGATAGAACAAAAATGTAATTTCTGTAATTTGATGTTAGTATATTTTGTCTGCTCATATGATTAAAATAATAACAACAACAACAACAACAACAACTACTACTACTACTACTACTACTACTACTACTACTACTACTAATAATAATAATAATAACAACAATAACAACAACAACAACAACAACTTTTATGAAGCAGGCTGAGCAGCCAAAAAGCTATTAATCCTATAAATACAGTAAAATCTTGAAGCTTTATTAATATGTTTTTAATTCCTTTTTTCAACACTTTATTGTAGTTCAAACTGAAAATATGGCTAATGTTTTAACAAACAGTTGACCATTTACTAATGTTTAGTAGTGTGCTAAGCAATACTAAAAACGGCTGTGGGATTAGATACTCACACACCACCACTGCAGACAGGAAGGAACACAGAACCTCACTACCAACTGAACACATTTCATAACATAATTCTGAGGAATTATGAGAAGTCAGTAAAGTTTCCATTTCAACAACATTATTAGAAATTACCAGATTATTGTTATTATTATTATAATAATCATTAGTAGTAGTAGTAGTAGTAGTAGTAGTAGTAATAATAATAATAATAATAAGTTAATTAATAATTATATTTTTAAAAACTGTCCAAATACTTTTGGAAGCAAGTCTGATCTGCCAGACTCTTGTCATTTCTAACAGTGCAGTGATGTATTGTGTAATTTCTGTCATGTATACATTTCTACATAGAGTGTACATAAGGACTACTGAATAAATAATCACTGATAACGTAACCTTGCACAGATTCAAACTCCATTATTTGCTTAGACTATAATGACAATTCATTGCTTACATTCTGAACCAGAGTCAGAGGTCAATATTTTCTGAGTGGCGAGTTTTCATACAGACAGAAAGCCGGTTTCATGCAGCTTTCTACATCTGTGCCTCCATTAGAGCAGAGAATAATTATACAAGCAGCCCACAGCAGGACAAACATGGACAAGTACAATAAGGGGACAGCCACACACAGATGTGTGTGCGCCACACCATCATACACATATACTGACATTGGCCCTCTTGTCAAACTGAGTGTACAGTGTGTATGATACTGGATGCTTCACCAGCATCCAGCTCAAAACAGAGAGTAGAGCCGCTTGGCAGTAAGATGAGAAAGGAGGAGAGGCAGGAGAGCCAAATGATGGACAGATCATTTGGCTCTCCTAAAGCAAATGGGAACAAGAAGAAAACAAGCAGCACAAGCCTGGAACAAGAAACAGAGGTAAGGATGAGGAGGATGAGGGGGAAAATAGAGTGGACGCAGATGTAAAATGTATATGAATTAGCTGGAGAGGTTCTTCTAATGGTTGCATAGCAACTATTTGAAAACAGAGCCCAACCTGCCAAAAGGGGAAAAACATACAGCTCTCCTTTTCAAACGCTCAAAGGCAAAATAATTCTACCAACTGTGCAACACACACACACACTCACACACTCATATGTCGGCTTGCACATGCAAATCCTGCGAAGCTTCCAGATGTGGAGGAAGACAAAAGATATAAGATATTATAACCATCTACCGAATATTGTGTCTTCATGGACTGGAATTTTTTTGGGAAAGTGGGCATGTTCAGTTGGATTGAGATCTGGGGAATTTGGAAGTCAAGTCAACACCTCAACCCATTCCTGAACCATTTTTGCTCTATGGCAGGGTCCCTTATCCTGCTGAAAGAGGCCACAGCCATCGGGAAATACCGTATCCATGAAAGGGTGTACATGGTCTCCAACAACACTTAGGTAGGTGTTACGTGTCAAAGTAACATCCACAGATAGCAGGACCCAAGGTTTCCCAGCAGAACGTTGCTCAAAGCATCACACTGCCTCTGCCAGCTTGCCTTCTTTCCATAGTGCATCCTGTTGTATGCAGTAGTAAGCGACGCAAAAAGAAAAGAAAATGTGACTCATCAGACCAGCCAACCTTCTCCCATTGTGCTAATGCCAAAATCTGATGCTCACATGTCCGTTGTTGCCGCTTTCAACAGTGAATAGGGGGTCAGCAACCCAGCTGATCTGCGGCTATACAACTCCATACACAACTAACTGTGACTCACTGTGTATTCTGTTTTTGGTATTTTAACTCGATAGCAATAGATAAATATTTGAAAAGAAAAAGTAGTCAATCTGACCTGGTGTCCTGGACAAATTTCCGACCCAGATGAAGGCCCTAGCATGAGTAGTGGTCAGAAGAAAGCAAAAAAGGTATACTGGGGACAAACCGAGCCAGATCCCCTATGCCTGGTGCGCGGGGGGAAAATTATCAATATGCTTTTGTGACATTTTTGTTTGGTGGTGTGCTGTGTGATTTTTCTAATGTGAAATATGTGCCGTAGCTCCAAAAGGCTGGGAAACACTGCTTTAACTCATTAGCTTGGACCAGAACCAAGTTATTATAGCATAAAAAGGTAATGAAACATTACCCTAATTTTTTTTTTTTTTATTAATTAAAAAAAAAAAAAAAAAAAAAAAAAAAAGAAAAAAAAAAAAAAAAAAAAAAAAAAAAATCCAAAGCTCAATCAAAAAGCTTTCTTCCTCCTGAAAGGAACCTTTCTTTTGACAGCTACAGGACGAAGCAGCCATAACTGAAGGTAGTATTTGCGGTGGTGTCGCTGTCACTTGCTTTATGTCAAATTCATATAACTTAGTGTTCATTGTTTCATCCCTAGGTTTAAAAACAAGCTTGCACTTTAGGTTTAAAAACTGCAGAAGAAGCTACTCTTTTATTATACTCAGTGGCACTAACACAGCAGTTTGTCACAACCTCAACAGTCAAACCAGATCCGTGAAAAGTGTGAGTCAAGATTCAGAGAGAGGTCGTCTTCTAATGACGTTACACTCTGTGTGTTTTGCTGCTGATGTGGCCTGAACTCTATGACCTGAACTCTATGAAAACAATGAAGTTTTCATCTGTTAGACATGGTGACTAAGAGCTTTTCTGACTTATTTACATACAAAGCTGTTTGCTTTGCTGATGAGGAAGCCATATTCACCTGCAGTGAAGTGACACCAATGGCCAGTGGAAATTTATTGGAACTCTAGGATTTTACTTTTTACTTGCTTGGAGATGGTTTTTCTGCTGCTTTTGTAAGTGTCTTACCACAGTTACCACTGTGCTACTCCCCCAGTTAAATATTCTGTTTAGGCATTTGCCAAGTCTCTTAAACCTTTCCAGTTCTTTCTAATGGCCTGCAGGGGCAACGACTGTACTTACAAAGAGATTTCCAGTTGTGTAAAGGTGTATCTGATATCCCTGTGTTAGTGTTGTTTCTGAATCATCATAATTAATTTTGACCTAGGTTCAGCATCGCAAGTGACCAGTCACATTGTTATGATGTCATAGTTTTGCGATGTGGAAAAAAAAAAACCTTGCCCGTGTCCACTCGGGAAAACATCCAAGAAAAGGAGTGGTTAGGGTTGGGGGCTAAGATGTGATCTTGGTTAGGGTTAGGGTTACGGGGCTATAGTTAGGATATCGTTGCAGTGTTACACCTGATCCAACATTTGCTTTGATGATCCAGGAACAACACCAACATGGGGATATCAGATCGTGCGTTGGAAAACAGCCCTCATTAAACACCTCACTCATGAGGTTATGTACTCAGTCTCTTATTTTAAGTCATCTTGAAGAGAACACTACATTTTTTTGAAAATTATTGTCAGTATTGGAGTCAGTTATTAGAGAGGATAAAGGAGGGTTTGGTCTTTGGCTCATGACTTTTACGGTCTGATATGCCGGCAGTTAGGCTTTCAAAAAGTTAACCCTGATGATGATAAAAACGCTCTGCTTGAGTCACTTATTCTTCTTCTTCTTTCAGCTACTCCCTTTAGGGGTCCCCACAGGGGATCATCTGCCTGCCATTTCACACTATCACTAACATCCTCCTGTCACACTGACACTCTGCATCTCCTCCTTCATTACATCATGAACACAGTCTATCTTCCATTTGCCAGGCATCTCCAACTTCATCATCCTTTGTCCAGTATAGCCACGATCCGTCCTCTGCACATGTCCAAACCGCTCAGCCTGAGCCGTCCCTCTGGTGTACTTCTAAGCTTGTCCATCCTGGTCACTCCTAATGAAAGCTTTAAATCTTCGGCTCCTCACCCGCCTCCCATCTTTTTATCCGTGCCACTTAATACAACCACTACTGCAACAATAACTGATTTTTGTTTCTTTAAATTGATTTTTTTAAGTATTATTTATTTTTATTGTTTTGTTTTATTAGCTATTAATGGCTCACACATGATATAAAAAAAACTACTAAGTTTGATTGTGAATATTAATATTCATAGTTAATATTTGAGTTTTTGAGCAAAGCTTTGAGCACCTATAAATACTAGCATCGAGAGCGTGTTGTACCCAGTAACAACATCACATATCTGTTATCTGCTGACTATGGACTCTCACTAGAACAGGTAAAGTGTATGAAATTTGTAAAAGGTTTAATGTACTGATTAAAAGGCCATCAAAGAGTCTTTCCACAGACATTATAAGCGAACGACTTTAGCCTTTCACAGCGCCCTTATGGAGCTCGAGAGAAAGAAAGTGAGTCAGAAAGAAAAATGCCCTGAACAGCTGCAGCGGCGTTGCATGCTCTGAGCCATCTTGAACATAAACCATCTGCCAGAGATTGTTATTCACAACACCAAAGAGCTATAATGCAAAAAACACACCCCGCAGACACCGACGGGCAAAACTCACAGATATGACAAAAAAAATATGTTAATACCATTTGAATAATTAAACAGACACAAACACAATGCACTGGATATGCTTTCCAAGTAGGAAAATGTATTTAATAAAGGTGAGTCATAGCATCTCTTAAAGCTGAATAACATCCAGTCTTCACTGATTACAAGCAGAGAAGAAGCAATTATTATAAATACCCCCCACAGCCCAGACCATGTACCTTATTTGATTGTAGGAAACATCTGTGCGATCGTTTCATCT